>APFE030578957.1:0-17902 GCA_000404065.3 Pinus taeda
ATCTCATCCAAAGTTTCAGATCCTTTGACAAACTTAAGATTAATATCTTTTGTTTTCTCAATCTCTTTTCTAAGACCAACAATTTCAACTTCTAATTTTTCAAGATGTCTTTCCTTTTCATCAATTTGAAATTGTAGAGTATCAATGATCATATTCTTCTCTTCTATACATCTCTTAATTTTAGTAATTTCTTCATGAAAGTAATCCACATCTATAGCATCCATATAATCATCATCTTCAAATGCCATTAAATTTATATTCATTACCTTGTTCATCTTCATCACTGTTTGATAGACCATCACTATCTTCATGAGTGTAGTAGCTTTTTCTTACTTGCACTCTGTTTCTTGTTCCATCTAGCAGGTTCCTTTCCTTTATCCTTATAAGGACATTTTGCAGCATAATGACCTGCTCTTCCACAAGCAAAGCATTTAAAAGGCAACTTACCTCTGAACCTTCCAGAACCCCTTTGAAGATTTCTGACAAAGTTTGATTCTTCTTCCTCTTCTTCTGGGACGTGGCTTGCTTCATAATAATCTCCTTTGCCTGATGCCTTGAAAGCAGCTTCTCTTCTATCTGATGGACCTCCCTTTCTCATTTCATAGGCAGTTAGAATTCCATGTAGCTGAGACATAGTAAGAATTCGTAGATTTTCTTTTTCTTCTATTGCAGATACCTTAGATTCAAACTTGGGGGACAATGATCTTAGAACCTTTTCAACCACAATAGCCTCTTTTATTTCTTCACCCAAATTTTTCATACAATTAACAACTTCATCTACCCAAAGAAAATAGTTAGCCACACTTTCATCATTATACATCTTGAGAGTCTCATACTGAATCCTGAGAGTTTGAAGTTTGGCACGCTTTACCTGTTCATCTCCTTCATAGCTTGTGACAATCTTTTCCCATATCTCTTTTGCGGATTTATAGTGCATAACCTTCATGAATTCAGTTTGAGATATACATCCTAATAGGGTACTGACTGCTTTTGCATTTGTTTCATACTTCTTTTTCTCGTCTGCATCTGTAGGAGTAGTTGAAGGAAAAGCATATCCTATTTCTACGATATTCCAAACTTCTGTACCAAGAGATTGAAGATAGGCAGTAACTCTTACCTTCCAATAATTGAAGTTTGTCCCATCAAAAATCGGTGGCCTGATAGATGCTTCCTTCTCGTAGTTGCTCATGATAAAGAGTCTTCCTTCAAGCGATCAAGCTTCTTCAGAAGGACCTGCTCTGATACCAATTGTTGAAAATAATACTGAGAGGGGGGGTGAATCAGTATTATCAGGATAATTATTCTTTCTCAAAAACAACTGATATACGCTACTTCACTTTAATAAACCTGCGTATGTACGCTGTTATGCAGAAGAAAACCCGCGTATAAAGAACATGCTTTTATTTTACTTAGTCTTTCTGATGATGATTGTTAGTTAGTGATGCAGAATCCAATAACAGTATCCAGAGACAGTAAAACAGAGCAGAAAGACAATCAGACACAAGAACACAAGATATAAGGTGGAAACCCAATGTGCATGAAAACCACCTGCTGCAATTCGTCTCTATCTTCCTTTTAAATTAGAAAACTTCTTTTACAATGTACTGGTGCAGTCTTTTTACCAGTACGCAGGCTGCAACCTGCAGAGAGCTACTACTCTCTCTCGTTCTCCAGTTTTCTCCTGGAAGGGAGCAACAACCCCCTTTAGCGTTTTGTACTAGCCAAGATACTAATACGTAGATGCGGGCCTACAGAAGGCAACAACCTTCTCTTTCTTCCAGGGACCACTTTTCAACAATTTTCAAACTGGATCCATGAACATCAAACAATCATCAAGAGTCAATCAATCTCCTTTCCACCAACTAGATCTGAAACCAGTAGATACTCCTCTGACAGCTGTACACAGAAAACTGTACCAGAAACCATATAGCAGAAACAGAACCCAAAACCCAGCAGCAATAAGCAGAAACACCCAGATCACAACTTAAAGCATGTACGCAATTTTAACAGTCTGCAACTTGCATGCATACGCCTCTGCCTATGGAAGAACCTGCGTATACGCTCCTTTACTTCACCTAAACAGCGTGTATACGCGCCTTCGCTTCAATGAACCTGCGTACAGATCTATAAAGGACAATACACTCTTCCAGATATTCAAGCACTAAATAACCCAGATTATCAGACTTATAGATCAGACAAGCGCCACATCAAGCAGATCAAAATCAAACAGAGATACTATCATTGAGCTTAAAGATTATGACCCATGAATAGACCTTGTCCTTCCTTTGTGCTAAAGTCCCTCCTTCCTTCACATCCAGATCTGCATCACCATCCAATATACCAGCTCTAGCACTTTCTTAGATCTTCAATTATAATTCAGATGGTGATTTGCCACAAGATCTCCTTCCTCTTTTATAGTCCTAGGCCTTCCCCAATACCATGGTCCAAAACCATAACATTTCAATACCATGAACCCAAAAACTGTGGATCGGCACAATTAACGAGACGCCATGGTCCAAAACATAGGTTCAAGTTCCAAGATCTAACTGCCATGGACCAAAAGAGTGATCACCAACATATACGTGCTTTTGTAATGTATAACCCGCGTGTATACGTGCCTTTGTCTAGATGAACATGCGTATATGACTTTTTCTACTTTCTGAGTGCCTGAACTGAGATCTGTTACCAGAGAGGGTTGCCATCAAGGACAACACCTGTGCCATAGCTCCAAACCTGTGCCATAATGCCAACATACACAACCCACATATATGTGTTAAAACACTTAAAAAGAATAAATCTCCTTAATTTCGGGTGGAGTTTACTGGTTTTACCTATTACTCACCTATTGTAGCCCGTGGTCCAACTGTTTCCCAATTGAAAAAAATAATTTGGAGAAGTATAAATAAACCTCCATGGGAAGGCCTAAAGGGAGAAGAGATGAGATATTGATCTTATAGTTGATTGATCCCTGATCGAATTTGACGAAATCTCTGTGCCTCCTACACTCCCCAAGCTTTAGGAAACTCTTGTTTCCTCTTTTGAGATATCCTTCATCCCTCTTGTGATATCCTTGTGTATGATGATGGAGGAAGATTGCTAAGGCTGGGACAGGACAGATCTGGAGGATAGTTCTGCTTGGAGTTGGAGGAAGACTCCAGTTGTAGTTTTCCACCTTTCTTGTAGCTTACATCACTAAAGAAATCCTATTATGTTCCTGATATTTATCGTGTTTATGCATTGATCCATGTTGTTATTTTTTTATAAATCTTGTATTAATGCATAATTTTTCATTTTCTTATATGATCTAACGTATCTATCATGAATATGCCTTATGTTACTATTGTTGTATATGATTTTCTTGGATAATTTATAGGTTTCAAAGGCATCGGAGGAAGTAGAGGGTTTGAACCTTGTGGGATCTACCCAAACGTAGGACCTCCGGGTAAGGTCACTTCTTCCCAGTTCAGTAGAATAAGCATTTAGCTTGTTTGTCTGAGCATTTCTTGTTGCTATTTTCCCTCCACTCTGTTTGGGTTTTCAACCCAAGACCCTAGGGTGTTCCCACCTGCAACAAAATTGGTGACTCCACTGGGGAAAACATTTTTGTTTCTCCTAGTTTGGGTTGTTTGTTCTCAATCAGGGTTGGTTTTCTTGATTTCTTGCTTTTACAGTGTTATTTGATTTATTAGTTTCCCAGGCATCAATTTTGATCTTCTAGATCAGGCCTTGATTTTTGTTTTTCTTAATCAAGTCTTTTATATGATTTTTTCTTAGAGTACAGTCACATATACACATCAGTTTCCTCAAGTAGACTTGCATATATGTGAGTTTCCTGTGTTTGAAATGCATGTGCATGCCTTTGTGTCTTTAGACAGCCGCGTATACATAATTTTTGGTTATTTTTTCAAAATATTTGCTTAGTTAGGTCTATTTCCTGGTTACTTCTACTATTTGTTGGTCATCCACTGTCTGTAGAACTTTGTTCTATTGCAAGTTTTCATTTTCAAATCTCCTTCTCAGTGAAAAGCCTAGTTGGCCTAGGATTTCTCTTTGAGGAATTTTTTGGTTTGTGTCTTGGGTTCAAAGCTTTCGTCTGAAGTTCTTGGATGTTCTGGTTTTCTAAAACAAGAAGTTGATTTTGATTTCGTTTATAACCCAGATTTCAAATTGTGTTTCTTTGCTTTCCCTTTGGTTTGGCCTTGTTGCTTTTCATGCTTTTTTAGTGTCTCTTTGGAAATCTTGAGAGTTTTTATTTCTTGACATTTTGTCAGTTTGCTGAAGTCTTTTGCTACTGTTCAAATCAGTTTATGCGAGTTTGTAGTCCTTCTTGTTTCAAGTTTCATTTATTAATTAGTTTTATAACTTTCAAGGTATAAGGACTCCTTGTGCTTGTTTCTTGATCTTTGGAATTTAGTAGTTCTTTTTGTGACCCCATAAGTTTCTCTAGTTTCCTTAAATGAAAAATACAAAAACATAGATTTTTCCTTTCTTTTTGTTTCCAAGCTTTTGGCTTTTTGGTTTCTTTTGGTCTTGTTTTTGAGCAATTGTGATCTTTTTTTCAATTTGTTTTGCTTGGTTTTGAGGGAAATTTGTTTTTAAATTTTTTTCCCTCTTCATTGTCAAGTTGGCTTATTGACCTTATAAAGAAACAATTTCGCTTATATTCTGAGTATTCATAAGATATTTCGTCGTCATTTAAATTTTCATTAGGATAGTTTCCATAATAGGCATTCTTAGTCTTTTTAGATTTTGCGTGTGTGGAGTGTTTATGAAAAGAAAAGAAAAGTATTTTGCTTATATAAGTTTTTCGTAGAACCAAGTAGAAATCCCTCTTCATCGAAAGAAAATAACTGCATGCATATAGTTGATCTTCTATTGGTTTATTTTGTGTCAAAAACATCATCAGTTTCACTCTCGTTATACCCTTGACTTAAAGAATAGCCCTCTAAAATCAAGCGATCTAATAAAAAGAACTAGAACTTTTTTATTTTTTCATTAACAAACACCAACAAGTTTAAGCTCTTTAGGGCCTTGGAATAGGCGAGTGGAAAGTTAACTCTCCAATGCCACTCAAATTATCAAACATATAAGTTGAATAACAAGCGAAATCCAATATCGTTAGAAAGACCGGGAAATTGGGAGTTAATCACAAGGGAGAGTGAAGACAGGGAAGAGACATACCCCCTCTCCTACTTGTTCGATCCTGCCTCATGACTATTCCACCTAGACTTTGATATGAATTGGTGCCCATAGTTTCCTTTCCTAGGGATCACATAGGTGGTTGCGGAGGGGAATCCCGTGGCACCTGAGGCAGACGTTGCATCACATTCATCAGTACTTATGGAGGGTACCCTTCCGAAGCTTGGGTGCTTGCACTGACAAAGGCTGTTGTTTGGAGGTCAACGTAACTATTTTTGATACCTTTGCTAGTAGGCCTGGGGCGTCATTACCTCAGACTATTTTCAGAAGGCCCTTGATTTTCACTTTCTTGTATTTTGGTGTCCAGTCCTCATCACCCAGAGTGGAAATACTTGGAAGTAGTTTGATTGACTATATATTTAGGAATTTTTAGAGAGTGCTCTTTTCTCCTAGTTGGCCTAGCTTTACAATTTCTTTTGAGTCTTTAAATTGGATTTCTTAAAAATAATTAAAGTGGTTGATCGACCAGTTCATTGGTCTAGGAGGCTTCGTGGGCTTTCACCTACGAGTTTTGAGCCTTCTCCTTGAAGGCGTAGGAGAAATTATGCCAATGATTTTCAATCAGTGGTAGCAGACGCATTGAAGGTTGATCCTCCGATTGGAATTATTGATTTACAAGATAAATCTAATACAAGTACAGAGTTGGAGAGGAACACTCCAATTCTTTCTAGAGTCCTCTTCCAGTCAAAAGAGGTTATTGAGGTTGAAGAGCTTCAAGAGTCTCTTTTGAATCCTAATTCTCCTCTTCCTCCCGATCACCTGGACGTTTTATTGTACGTCGAGTCTCCGACCAACAGGCCTTCGAGCCCAGGTTTATTTCGATCTTTTCCTTTGATGACCACTGTTGGAAACATGGTGTCCACCATGAGAGTTACTAGTATGCAAACTCTTGTATCCATACAAGGAGGAGGAACGATTTCCATACCTTCTGTTACTCCTAACATTTCTATATTTGGCTCTACCTCCATTCCATCTTCAAGTTGGAGCACCCAAGCTTTTACCTCTAGCAATGATTGTTTCCCCTATGGAATTCCGACCAGTGTAATTCCTTCGGTTTTGTTAAGTATTCCATCAGCTGCCTCCACATCCATGACTTGTATGGAAAGTGGGTTAGCTTCTTTTTAGGGTTTCCCATTTGGGTATGGTCATATACCACATTCCAACCCATCTTTAGGATTAGTACATTTTCCCTCTATGGGTTAAAGTTATAATCCTTTTCAAGGTTGGACTAACCCTACAGTTAGTGGATTTGGAGCTGGGAATCAATCTTGTTTCGAACAACAGGGGAATACTCCATATTCTTTTGTCAGTTCTTTCCAGAACTTTTCTCCCTATGCCCATGCATGGAACCCTTACTAAGGGCTCTCTTCTCCTTTTAACACCTCTCTAGGGGGCAATTTTACTGTCTATGGAAATTTTTTGGCACGAGTTGGTCAAACTCTAGTTTTTCTAGACCACAAGGAGTTCCTTATGGTTCAAGTGGGTCTACAAATTAATTTAGGAACCTTGGTGCCTTCACAAATCAAGGGCATTCTTTTTATAATGTTGGGAATTCTGCCCACACCGGGTGGAATCCTTAGGGTCCTCCGCGACTCCCTTTTTTGGCAACATTAAACTTGCCAGATCTTTCTAAATTGACTAATGATCTGATTAGATATAATCTGGTTTGGCCTCTAGTCCCAACCAAACTTCCCTCAGATATACCTAAATTTGAAGGGAAGATTGGTGAAGATCCAGGTGACCATGTAACCACTTTCCACTTATGGTGTTTGTCAAACTCCTTGATAGATGATTCAATTAAGTTATTCCAACGTACCCTAACTGGAAATGAAACTAAGTGGTACATTGAACTTTCTGGAGCACCTTCGCTTCTTTCGGCAATCTGGTTACAATATTTTTGAACCATTTTCAGTTTCTTGTCCACTATGATGCTGGAACTAAGCTATTGGCTAATATTCACCAGGATCAAGCAACCCACATTTCAGATCACATCCAAGAATGGAGGATAAGGAAGAGGCTCATTAAAGCTGATATTCCACAAGAATTTCTTCTTGAATGGTTTCTTAAATCTTTACAACCCGATATCTCTAAGGATGAGTTGCTCTCTGGTGTGTTCACCGAAGAACAGACTATTTTTAGGGCCCAACAGTTAGAACTAATATATTCTCAATCTGGGGTTCTTCAAAAAAATCTTCCTGATGCTCTTAGGTCCAAGGTTTATATAGCCAATCCAAAGCCAAGCCCCCATGCAGAAGTGCTAGTCGAATCGATCGATGCTAACACGGCTAACCTGCTAAATCAATTGCAACAATTGTCTTTACAAACCGCTTCTTCTATGCAGGCATCACCATCAATGCCTATGCCTTCTCAACCTATGTCTATAAATGTCATCCAAACTTATAACCCCAAAGGAAACCAACAATTTGATGGGAATAAGAAAGGACGAGGTAATAGAAAGAACTAGGATGGGAAGGGTAACGCAAACGAACCCAACAATGATGTTGGAGGGCGTAGGAAAGAATCTAAGAAAAAAGTAAAATTTCCATGCAAGTTGTGAAATGGAGATCATTTGACTCATATTTTCCCTAAGATCCAAGATTATCAACGCTTATTAGTTCAGCAAGGATCTTCTAGATCCCAGGTTGTCCTAACAAACCCTTTTCCCCAAGGGTAGCAGTTACTTGTTGGTGCAAACTTTAGTATTGGTATTCCCGTAGGGGGCAACCAAGAAGGGGATAATACATCAAATGTTTACATGATGAGTTCACATATTAACGTTGCTATGCGATCACGTGATTATGGTGAATCAAAGTCATCTAAGGCTAAGTCTGCTTCCGATGCTTCAAAGCCATTCCATATTGAGAGGCCCTTTGTAGGGTCTATACATCAAATGCCGAAAGGCTCCACAAAATGCTCGACCATTAAACATAATGCTAGGGTAGCCCGAAACTACTCGATTGTAGAAGATCTGACACAGAGTCCTTGTGCTATGTCGGCGTTAGAGGTACTTTAGTCGTGCCCACACAAATGAGTGCATTACTCACTACGATCGAAGTAGTTGATCCAAAAGATTCTCTTGTGCTTACATTCGATATGTCAAACACCAAGAAAAGACTCCCACATCATATGGATTTCCAGATAAAGTATACATATTGAAAGACCAATATCTTTCGAACTATAATCGATGAGGGAGCTTCCACATGTGTAATGTCCATGTCATGTTGGAAGGCTATTAGATCACCTCAAGTTGTTCCTTCACCAACTTTGTTGCCAACATTTGATGGTCATTCTCATAGGCCACACGAGATTTTTCCAGCCTTTCCCATTTGTGTTGGGGGAAAGCTAGTAAATATTGAAGTATAAATAGTCGATGCGAATATGGATTACAATCTCCTTTTAGGTAGGATTTGGATTTATGAGATGGATGCCATTGTGTCATCATTATTTCACATCCTTTGTTTTCCTCATGAAGGGAGAATTGTAAAGGTTGATCAAATGGATTATTCTCTGGGTGATTCCCACACATCTTCTGAGTCTATTGTTCCATTAGTGGACAATCCCAAGCAACCTATAGAGAATTTAGGAGTTGGAATGTACTCTTCCTTAATGGGTACTTTTGATCTTCCTGCTCCTATAGCTAGAATTAATGCTATTTCATCCTCCAAGGGACCTTCTAGAAGAGAGTTCTTTAGAACTCATTATTTTTTAGACCCCTGGCCCTTACCCTCATCTACCACCACATTAGATGAAGGGCAGGTAGGTGAAATAGCATGTATTTCTGCAATAGAAATCATTTATCAATCTATTGTTAACTCTATAGACTCTGATCCTACTCCATTTTCACCAGAGGAGATGGATGGATATGTGGCTCTAGCTTGGACTCTCGATTTAACTTCTACTCATGATTGCTTAGATATTGTATTGCCATATGAAGAGGTGATTCTAGAAGAAATGATGGGTGTTGAAAGACCATGGAATGATTTGCATCATCTTTCGTATTTCCTCCCTCATTTGCGGGAAGTAGAGTCAAGTTTGTCTAGTCATTCTACTAGTGATGTTCATGCAGTTTTAAACCCTTTGGCTCCAGCATAGTTTTCTACTGAAGGTAACATGACTATTATCTCACAAACTATACCGGTGAACATCTCTAGGAATCCCAACATTATTGAAAATGTCTTCATTGGAGCTCATAGTTCCCCTGGAGAAATTCAAACTTATACCAATATCTTTAAGGAGTTTCTTGATGTATTCACTTGGTCTTATGAGGAAATTCCTGGAATAGATCCATCTATAGTCTAGTGTGAGATAAAGACATACAAAAATACCAAACCTATTCGTCGAAAACTTCGACCGGTTAACCCTAGAAAAGCAGTAGCTATCAAATTTGAATTCAATAAGCTACTTAAGCTACTTAAGTGGGTCTCTAATTCCGTCCCCATAGACAAAAAGCAAGGAACAATTCACGTATTCATTGACCTTAGGGACCTATATAAGGCTTGTCCTAAGGACAATTACCCCACGCCCTTTATTGATCATATTATTGATGAATGTGCAGGTAATGAGATTTTTTCGTTTATGGACAAATTCTTTGGTTATAATCAAATTACTATCCGTCCAAAAGATCATCACAAGACAACTTTTATTTGTCCCTGGGTCACATTTGCGTACAAAAAGATGTCTTTTGGCCTAAAAAATGCTAGAGCTACTTTTTAGCGGGCCATGTCATATTCTTTTCACAACATCAAGCACATTATCGAAGCATATCTAGATGATTTAGATGCTTGTTCTCGAAAGAGAATTGATCATCCTAAACATCTTCGATTGATTTTTGAGTGATGTCATTTTTATAAAATTCAGTTGAATTTGAATAAGTCTGTTTTCACAGTCACATCCGGTCAGTTGTTGGGATTCATCATGTCAACAAAGGGGATTCGAGTAGATCCCTTCAAGGTTGAGGGAATACTTCAGTTGCCTCCCTCATCTTCTATACATCAACTTTAGAGTCTCCAAGGAAAAGGAAATTTCTTGAGGAGATTTATAGCCAATTATGCCGAGATCACAAAAGGATTTATGAGATTTCTTAAGAAAGGGGTCCCATTTTTATGGGATCATTTTGCACAACGATCTTTTGATGCTTTGAAAAAAGCATTGACCTCTGCTCCTTTCTTGAGTTCACCTGATTATAGCATATATTTCCTCTTATATCTCACTGCAGCAGAATCAACTATTGGTATGGTTCTGGTTCAAGAAGATGATGACTTGTGTGAACATGTAATGTACTATCTAAGGCGAGGCTTGGTTGGTCCTGAAACGCGCTATTCTCCCATTGAGAAATTAGCTTTCGCAGTTGTTCATGTTGTCCAACGGCTTCAACATTATATTTTGCTTCGAAAAAATTTAATCTTAGTAGCCATCAATCCATTTAAGCTTGTTCTCAGTAGGCAAGTGATTGGGGGTAAATATAATAAATGGATTCTCATTTTACAAGAATTCGACCTCTAATTCATGTCGGTTAAATCTAAGAAATCTTTAGTATTTGCAAAGTTGATCTCAGAGCTGCCTCGTGAGGAAGAAATCGTTCATGAAGAAAAATTTCCCGATGAACATCTATTTCTTATTTCCTCGCAAGATCCTTGGTATGGTGATCTCATTATATATCTCCAGAATTTGAATTTTCCACCTGCTTTTTCCAAGGATGAGCATAGAAAATTGTGTCACCTCGCTAAAAATTATATTATTATAGGTGACACTTTATATCGTCACAGGATTGATTCAATCCTTAGACGTTTTTTAACCTTGGAATAAGTTGAGTCAGTGCTTAATGATTGCCACAGTGGAGCTTGTGATGGTCATCTATATGGGCTTGATACAGCCCAAAAAAATTTGCGAGTAGGCTACTTTTGGCCTTCGATATTCAAATATTGTATTGAAGCGATCAAGAGATTCCATCCTTGTTAGGTTTATACTCAGAAAATGTATGCACATCCAACTCATGTTTTCCGTGTGATCACCATCGGTCGTTTCACAGAGTGGGGCATTGATTTTACTACTTGTAATCTGCCTTCGGCAGGAAATCACAAGTATATCATCATGGTGGTAGACTACTTTACTATGTGGGCTGAGGCTATGCCTACTTTCAAGAATGATAGTGAAACATCGGCCTTGTTTCTTTTCAATCAAGTTATTTCCTGGTTTGGTATTCCTAAAGATATTCTCACTTACCATGGTAGTCATTTCCAAAATCAGATGATGTCTGAATTGGCTCTTAAGTTGGGTTTCTAGCAGGAGAATTCATCTATGTATAATCCTCAAGCCAATGGGTAGGTCGAAGTCATGAACAAATCCCTTAAAATCATCCTACAAAGGACAATTAACAAATATAGATCAATTTGGCACATCATGTTATATCCGACACTTTGGGCATTACCGAACGTTAGTTAAGACTGCCATTGGTTTTACTCCCTTTCAACTGGTTTACGGGTTGGAATCTATTTTTCTTGTAGAATGTGAAATTCCTTCCCTTAAACTGGTTGTTGAACTTCTTCTTGAGACTTCTTGTCTCGAAGAACGCCTCATTCATTTGGAACATCTTGATGAGCAACGTCGAGATGCTGCCACAATAAACAAAGCTCATAAAAAGAGGGTAACAACTCAATACGATAAAGTTGTTTGTCTAGACATTTTTCTGAAGGCGACCTTGTCTTGGTCTATGATCAAGACAAAGATTCCTTGGGGACAGGTAAGTTTAAGTCTATGTGGTAAGGTCCCTTCATTGTCAAGCGAGTTTTGAAAAAGGGAGCCTATGAATTGATTGATTTTGAAGGAAACAAGCTGCCAGAGCCCAGAAATGGGCTCTACCTTAAGAAGTATTTTGCTTAGGCTTCAATCAAGCATTTACTTGTTTGTATATATTGTATGAGTGTACATATCTATCTATCAGTTTTAATGATGTTGATATTTTTTATTTTCTTTGGCACGTATTGATGGACGATTTGATATATTTAGGGTTTGTCGATGGTGCCAATAGACACACCTGGAACCTTGCTTCCACGGCTTGGGTGATTTATTATCCATCTGGCCAGTTGATGGTTTCGAGACGAGTATGTATCGGTCCTGTATCAAATAATATTGCAAAATATATTGTTGTTATTAATTTACTATCTGAAGCAATATCTCTTGATATTGATTCGTTAGTAATTTATTTGGATTCACAATTGGTGGTATCTCAACTGAATAACATCTATTGGATGCGAGATCCTTATTTGTATTGCCAATTTTTGAGAGTGCATTTATTGCAAAGATCATTTGTTTACATCACATTTGTTCACATTCCATGATCATAGAATTCCTTAGCAGATTCTATTGTTAATCAAGCATTGGATTGGCATATAAATCATTGATCATATTAAAACATAAAAAATAATCTAAGTATCATCTGTATATATGATCATCATAAAACCATCTGTATATAGATAGAGTTTTTTGTGTCCAATATAATATACAAAATCGGGACAAAATGCCCTACAAAATTTGGGCTTATGCCCATCATCATGTCTAATCACAAAGAGATCTTATCATCTATCTAACGATCTTGCTCAAGGTGAGAAGCTAGAAAGAAACGATGGCATTGGCCACCTGCTGAAATAGTCGCACCCAGTCTCGTGAGACTCCCACCAAATGCCACTTAATCTCCTCTGGTATGTCCTCTATGGCCACCATGGGTACCTGGTGAGTCAATCTCACAAAGTTTCTCTAGACTACATGGAGGACTCTCTCAGTCTGAGTTGTAGCCCCTTCAACATCTCTTCCACGACACCTATGTCAAGGAAGTCCATCAGGTCTCACTGGTCCCACATATGAAACATGATCAATAATTTTGTAAGTGTCTTGTCTCATCGAAAATACTTTTAATTCATTTATATTGAAAATCCAAAAACAATCTTAAAATTCAAAAATTCAAAAAATCATTTATACCTATGGCACCCCATGTTGCATCTAGTGGCAATACTAGATCTGGATCTCCTTGGAAATCCATTCCAACGTAAGGGTAGTCTTCGACTGCAATGACCTATTGTTCCCACCAAAGGAAAAAGTTGTCATCAAAAGTTGTCCTAGGGACCTCACCACCCCCTAGTCATTTCATCAATTCAACCCACCTACCCATTCGTGGATCTCTCAGGCTACTGATGGTAGATAATACATTGGGACAAAGCCCAGGTACTCTCTTAAAAAAGAAGGAACATAAGATAGTTTTGTATCCGAAATTCTTCGTCTGACCCTTTTGAATGGAAGTGATTTGTTTCTTCATGTTGGTTAGTAGAGGTGTACACCAATCAAAGACTGTAGTGAGGTGATCCATTGCAAGGCTCATGGAAACACGTGAAGCCTGATGTAGAGTAGTAGAACCGTTTACCCTGGCTATGGTAAATAGTAGGATTCTCAATGATAAACTCTCTACATACTTGATTGGAATATGACTTCCAACCTTTTCAGGGATGCTAGGACAGTATATACGAATGTAGTCTTCTACACTGAGGCTACCTCTCATCCTGCCAGTTGAGTGCACTCCCTCTCCCCTTCAGGAAATACCTGTAATGAAATAAATGTCTTCTATCTCGATCCTTAGGGGCATCTGATCAATCACAAATGCATCTTCTTTTGCACTCCAGTAGTGAATTAGCAGCTCAAGCAATCGAATATTCACCTTCATGTTTGGCATTTTGAAGAATTTTAACAAACCCCATCCTATCAAAGCATATAATGCATTTTGATCCTCCATCACTTGGTTATCAATGGCATTGTCCTCTCTTTCACGCTAGGTAATTGTCATCCTACAAAAAAAATATTTCATATCATTAAATCCATTTTTAAAATTTTAAACTCGCGCACATGTGGGTTTGTTTTTTACACAGTCACGTATAGGTCCTTCATATACGCGAGTTACCTGTATCCAACCCATGTGTACGCAGAGTAAAAATTTAAAAAACAACTTTTTATGGTCAAATTTATGAAAAAACATCTAAAAAGCATAAAAAATTATAACAAGTATGATAAGAGGGTTACCTGGAAGATTTGAAGAAATTTGAACAACTGAATTTGATGAAGGAAGCTTGCTTGATTTTTTCTCCATAGCTCCTTGCTCAAAACGCAAATGAGAAAATTGTGAGTCCAAAAGTCCTTATATAGGTTGAAAAGTGAAAACTATTTTTTCAAAAGTTGGTTATTATTTTATGGACTTTTTAACCTTTTGGCTTGGAGTGTTGGGAATGGGTTGTTTTTACAGGATATTTTGGAGACTTTTTTGAGAAATTTATTCGGTCAATGACTGTAGACCCATCATGGCAGGCATCACTTTCTTACTGGTATATAGGTTAGGGAATATCAATTTGCGTTGCATTTTGCATACTAGCCTCCATACTACGATATTTTTTTCCATTGGGTCAACTCCATCATGTCTTGATTCACAAACTATTTTCACTCGCCGACTTATAAATCATGATATGATTGTAGATCCGACCTTTACATGGGCATCTTAGTTAGATCCTCGCTGACATATGTTTCCCATGTTGCTATATTGAATAGGCTCAGGAGTCCTCTTTAGTCCCACCATGACTTGTGCGTTGGAGACTCATTCTCTTTCTGCTTCATTATTTTTTGGCTTTATACCCTAGAGGCTCCTTTGTTTTGATTTGTAATGCTGTGTTGCATGTTGACCATTTGCACCTTTTGGCCTTGAGCCAGCCTCACTTGGACTCGTGCTTAAGCCACCTTTTGACCATGTCTTCTACGAAGTCAACCTTGCAATCACTTAGCCTCTGCAACTTGACATCCCCTTTTACCCATGGAAAGACCATTATGTTGAGTGTCATTGAGCAATTTTGCCACCTTGCATTGAGCATAGGAATGTTCCCCTCCCAGGAGCTAGAGAATATGCTTTTTCGACACTTGTTCTTTCGATTGTACTATAACATTCTTTTATTCTTTTTCAGGCTTCATAAATATGAAAAACACAAAAAAGTTATACATCCCAAAAAGAGCGGGAACGGGACATTATTTCCATATTTGATGGAAGCTAGAGTCAGTTGGGTCGCCCTTGAACAAAGCACTCAAAAACCTAGTCTTTCCTCGATTGGGATGGGCTTTAGTTTGACTTAGGAGAGCCTTAGCCTTGTTATTGAGTCAGTACTCCTCCGATTGGTTATCTCTTCCAATAATATGGAGAGTTTTCTTATGCCTCCTGCATGACAAACTTATATAAAGTTATCATATGCTGCCATGTAGTCACAATTGAGTCGTGCTTTTGTTCAAGGGAAGTAAACTTGATTCGGCCTCTCTGTAATGTCTCTTGACCTATTTTTCAGTCGTCCATCCCTAGTTGTCAAAGTCATGTTCGTTATCACATCATCTATTTGGTCCTTTGCTCATGCTAGTTTGAGAAGGTCCCCATTGACTTCTTGCTGGTGAGTCTTGTTGTTATCGACTATGACAAATTGCTCTCGAAGAAAATCTAGAGCCGCAACTTGGCACTATTTTCAATATTGATAGGTCACCTTGTGCTCAACATTAATTAGTATCATGAATCCTTGACTGAGTGGTTTCCCTTGTGTTCGACATCAACTTTCATTATCACACATTGGGATTCGTGTAGTGCCTTGGTTTCCATTTGACCGTATTGGTGGATTCCTCACCTCTGTGTTAGCTTTCATTATTGGTTGGTTCAGAGGGTTTCTATCATGTGCTAGTTACATCTTGTGTACGCTGAAAAGGTTCTTCGGTTTGGTTACTACATATTTATTCGTCTGATTCCTTCCACATTATTGGCCTACAGGTTACACTCACGCTAGATTGATGAAGGATACCTTAATACCTTCCTTCTAGCAGATCTTTTCCCATCGACTTCAACTCATTGCTCTAGGAAGGAGATCTAGAGTCCATTTGGCAGTACCTTAGGGTTTGCAGTCATCAGTGGAAGACTCTTTCGCTATCGACAATGGGAAAACATCATTGTCTCCCGATTTATAGATTCTTCCAAGTGTTAGACTACAACTCACTTATTTGAACTTGTTAGATTGTACTGGGTACCTCGCTTCTCATCATCATTATCGTTGAGTAGTCTTGCGTTCGTTAAAAATATACATCAATGACCGGTAATCAAATGATTTATCACATGGTTGACTTCATATCATTTATTCCCATTGTGTAGAAATGTACCTGATCCGAATTGGATCCTAAACACTCTCTAAGTTTTCATAAAATCTTTCAAATTATGCTAAAAGACTCAAGTCTTAGAAAGATCAAGCTATCAGAAGGAATCCTCGTGACAGTTGCAATTTGTGATCAGCGTGGAGAAATGAGGACCCTTGGTCGAGCGCACAGACCGTTGGCTCATGGTAACGTGCTGGCACAAATTGGTAAAACTAGAGGCTAAAATTCTAATCGCAAGGCATCCCCCTTAGTGAAGGAAAGCCCCGAGTGCCCGGACCTGAAATGAATATGAAATGCGGAAAAGTAATTAATTTGGTTCCATAGATTCCAAAAAACTGGCAGGATATCAGAAGGCCTCGAGGCAGTAAGTAGTTTCAACCGAGTCTTGCCCGATGCAACACATTGAGTGACACACATCCGGCGGAAGAGAGAGAAAACTACTCACATCGGATGGGTAAATGTCATGCTACTTACGCGCCCGTTATGAACGACGACCGTAGGATTTGGGTGGCCCAGATCAACGGTGGAGGCATGTCCTGATAAAGGACCAGATTTGACAAGGTTATAAAGCAAGATTACATGGGATTCGAAGTCCGATGTGGACGATGAGTTGGCAAAAGATTCATGTTTCGCGGGCAATCTTATAGCAAACAAAAATAACGGCTTTTCAAATGGGTCCAAGGAACCTGACATACTCACCCATTGCAGAATAGGTGGCCACCTCCCTGAGAAGCATTACACAGTGATGATGACACAGAATAGGGGAATTCAAACAGACAG
This sequence comes from Pinus taeda, assembly GCA_000404065.3. Lineage (NCBI taxonomy): Eukaryota > Viridiplantae > Streptophyta > Pinopsida > Pinales > Pinaceae > Pinus > Pinus taeda. The sequence continues at coordinate 17,185 of APFE030578957.1, forward strand.
TGGTAGAAGAACTAGAACACCGGGAAGCATAAAAGAACCGTCAGAAAGAAGACTGGCTTTAAAGCCACAAATTGATAGAAGTAGCAAGCAAGCAGCTAGAGAGCAGTAAGAAAAGCGAGTAAGAAAGCTGAGAATAGAGAACTGATAAAGTAAGTTGAGCTAACCTACAAAGAAAAGGTAGCATCGAGACAGAGCCAGAGAGAGTCAAAGAGTGCGTGCACTCCAGAGAAGGCTTGAGAGGTTCAAACAAACTCCTCTGTATATGCCTGTCATGTATGAGTCTCAGATTGGGCTCATACTACTATGACCAATAGAGGTCAAGTTCAGTAAGGAGAGTCTATGTACTCCAGTCCTACTGATTCATATCTGTTGAGTGAGACTAAAATTGAGCTCACTGTTGTAAAAAATATGATTTGGAAACATAATAGAGAGGCCCCCACTGAAGGCTGGACCAGGAGACATAGCCCAGGAGCATTGGGTGAACTCCTTATTAAACTTGTTGTATTACATTTTTTCCTATTGTGTTTTCCCTAAATGCTTGAATGTCTATGTATTTTGCAATCCTATCGATCCATTGCGTAAATTAACATAGGCATATCCATGCACATGAGTCTATAATACCTTAATTCTTTGTCCTGGATAAATTCCAGATCAAGTGGTATCAGAGCTCTAGGTTACTAAGGTTAGACAAGCTTGTGTTGGATTTTGTTGTTGAATG
>APFE030578965.1:1077-19272 GCA_000404065.3 Pinus taeda
TGTCCTATGTACATGAAAATGAATTTATAAAGCTGAGCATGGGAATGCCCACCTCAGCTAGATCATGAAAAAATGTTGTCAAAATAATGTATTGTATTGTATCTTATTATAGGTCGCCTCCTAGCTCGAAAAAACTTCGGATCCTCATAGTAAAGCATTTCACCCGACATCAGAAAGCTTAACTACCTCATGCTTTAGGGGGCAACTGCTATAGGCATTTTTGGGCACTTCAAACCCAATCATAAATGTCCATAAACTAAGGGCTCCTAAGTCCCTAAAAGTGTTGCTTCACTGCCTAAAGGAATAAGGTCATCTTATTACATCATCTCCCAGAAGTTCTCCACTGAAAACTACTCATAAATGGTCAAAACTTGACCATACTGAAAACCCAGTGCAGAGGGTGCGATGCATATCACCTTCCCAGCGTACAAGGTGTGATGCATACTAAATTGCTCCTCTGTGAGGTGCGATGGTCGAGAATGGACAAATGGGAGGGACAAAATGCGAGGTGGAAGATCATGGAATCTTCCAGAAGCTTCCCCTATGACACTTGCCTCTTTGTTTTCGACTAGGGATGAGTAAGAGATCATCATTCTCCAAGTGCAAGAAAGAACTATCAGAGAGAGGAGACTAATCAAGATCCCAGAAGATGACTCACCTCCCTATAATCATCTATATATGGATCCCTCATCACAGAGATCCAAAGGGCTGGAATTTTGTATCTTATATAGAAGTGTTGTTGGTTTTCTGGTGTAATTTCATAGTGTTGGGTGATCTAAGCTTTACTTGAGGTGAAGAAGGGCCTTCTTGCTGTAGGATGATGCTGGGTCAGAACATATGGTTGTAATCCTCTTGCTACTTTTCATCTTAATAAAGCTATTCAAGTTTTCCTCCATATTCTTATATGTTTCATTACATATGCATTTGTATGGTTAAAGCACATCTTGTCCTGTGTTATTTATGAATATAGATATGTGTTCTTCGATAGTAGTATTTTGATGTGATTGCACAGGTGCTCTTTGAAGCTGGGAAGACAAAGCAGAAGTGGCAAAGCTATATTAGGAAGGAGAGGAAATCAAGCACAAGACTAAAGTTGGTCTCCTTTGTTCCACTCCTATCTATTTTCATAAAGGAAAGCGAAAGTAGACTTTACTTGTTTGTTTCTAAGATAGCCACCAATCTTAGTGGGAATAGCAGCATCCAAGTGGACACTACTCCCGGTAACAAGCCTATAGACCTAGTGTAAGGAAGAATTTGAGGAGCCCACAATTCCTCAAAGCATTCAAGCAATTTGGGTAAGCCATTGCTTGAGTGTCAATATCCGCGTGCTCACATTCCTTCCAATCCACCATTTTTCACGATTTTTTCCCTACAAAAACCATATAATTAAGTCAATAAACAATCTTTGGCTAGAGAAATTTGGATTCAAATGGATAAATTGGGAAAAACTTGAAAAAAATTGTTCACGGCGCCGACGCGACTATTTTAAAAATAGCATCACCAACAGTGCGCTTAATAGTCTTCATAGCCTCCAATTGGCGCTATTCCGTGCCCAAAAATCACACTGACTAAGGGCGATTTTTTTGACAAAATCTCCTTATAAAATCCAAAAATGGTTAAAAATAGGTAAAATAAGCAAGAAAATGGAGCTTAAGGTCTTGGCTCTTACCTGCAACTGACGACTCGATGAATGGCCTCCCGAATCTCCCGTAATCTACTCTAGAAAAACTAGGGAACAAGTGGGTAAAAAGCTCTTGACACAAAGGTAAAAAGGTAAATGGTAAAAAATAATTACTTTTTCCTCCTTTTATTCATTTTTCATGAAATATTAGGGTTTTCGAAGTATTTTTGACCTATTTTGCCTCAGAAACTGGATAATGCATTTACCTTTTTGTGCAACGACAGGTGATAGATTATCGATGATGATACTAGAGTCATGTTTAAGCTCTTTTCTCGACTTGTAAAACTCAAATGAAAATATTGCCAAGTATTTTTCCCTTTTTGACTCATAAAAGAGAATAAAAATTGGGGGTCCACTTTCAAACTCTTTTCTGACTCTTTAAACATGAAAATATTGTTGAGCTCTTATCATTTTGAACTTGTTAAAGGCTGCAAAACATCATTCACCCACTATATGTTTACCCCTTTTTCAGGCTCAGATGAACTATTTACGAAAAAGTTACTCCTTGACTGAAATGGTCAAGCAGTTCTATCAAGTAACATTTTCTACCTTTTTGGGTTCGAGAGACACAAATTATGAAAAGGGACCATGTGGAGTTTTCTTTTCTGTGTTTTTTACAAAATCTTTAAATATGAAAAACATACCGAGTTACACCCTTGTTGGACTCATTAAAAAATTAAATGATATTGGATTCGTCGCCATGATGAACTTGAGCTTCTCCTTTTAGGGCTCATTAAACTTACTAGGTTGAATTCGTCTGAAGCATGAACTTATAGTGCAAGCACATGCTATACCCTTCAAGTTTGTGATAAAAAATAATTGGGGTACTTGCCAGAAATGGTGTGGGAAAAATAGAAATCCTATCAGTCGTGTCGGTAGCTCACTCTTGAACATGACACTTTTTAATTCATGTCGGGTTGGGATATCCTGCTTTTCATCATTGATCTTCTTGTGTTGGGCTGCTCATTTTTTCCTTCCATTTGATCTCTACCACGTCATCATGAATACTGATCCTATCGATCCAAAAGCTGCCAAACTCTGGAATCATGTCACCGATATGTTCAAGAGTTAGTCCCTCTACAGTTACACTTACTCCCGATTCTCTGGATCATCTGAAATCATTTGCATCCCTTTGTCTCGTGTCGATGATGTGCGATACATCAGGACCCTCCTTCGACATGACCGATTCTTATCAACTTCAGCTCATTATCTAGGAAACTAGCCGAGATACTCCCTTCTAGTACCTTAGAGCTTGCATGCCCTAATGGAAAGTTCTTTTCACTCAATGACAAGCTCACATCATTGGCTTTCAATCGGGTGATTTCACGGGTGTTCGACATCAGTTCTTTTATTCACATTCTGTGAATTGTGATGTTGTACCTTGAGAGCCATTGTCATTATTGGTGGTTTCTCTCATGCTTTTTATTAGTTTACATCATTGACCGGTAATCAATCAACTTTCTAGCATGTTCGACTTCAACACATTCATTCACATGTTAGGATTTGTACTTTGATCGAGTCGTTTGGAGTGCAAGGCCCTGGGCTAAGATTACACAAGTCTAGGTTGTGAGGCGATGTGACATGATCATGTTGATATACATGTCTCTTTCAAATGGATGGTTGAAACCATACCATGAGTTGTTATATGTGATCCTTCTCATTATTGGATGGTTGCGACCATACCTTGGTTTTGTTATGATGCTTTCTATTGGATGGTTGCGCCCATGCCTTGGATCCATTTACATGATCTTTCTCTAGATGGTTGCGTCCATACCATGATTCGTGTATCATTTCTTAGATTTTTCAGTGATGTCTATGTATTTATGCTTGCTTGTAGGTTTTTCGATGATAGACTCTGACTCCCTGCATCCACTTGTAAAGCATTTCACCCCTCACTCTAGTTTGGCCTTCACACTTTAGGGGGCATCTGTTACACAAAATTTTGTCACTATCCTTGTACTGCTAATCCATGATCCTGGAGGACCTCTATAGTGAACCTGACATGCTTTCCCATCATGAAGAAACTCCTAGTATGTCTCTCTTCATGAGAAAAATGTTTCTCCTTTGCATCATTTCCTAGGAATCTTCCTTTCATCCCAGTTTACAAGACCGGTGCTATTGACCAGTTTCATCCTCGCACTGATTTGTAGAGATTAAAACTATCCCTAACACCATACGGAGTCCCTGAGCCATTTTCGAGTTGTGCAAATCCTCTTTTGGAAAGTTTTTTAAATATGGAGTCAAAGCTTCTAGCTCTAGAAGCTTCGTAACAAAAGTTTGGTAGATGGTTCAGCTAGATGGAGCTAAGGAAGTCAGTTTGGGCTCCTTTCCCTTATTAGGATGGAACAAAATCAAGAGATAAGACCTTCTCCTATGATGAGAGGAACCATCTCTCGTCCATCCAAGCTATATCGACCTCTCTTTTCGCAAGCTAAACTAGTTTTGGAGTGAGTTTGAATGATCAAAAAGACATCTATGGCTTGTAGCTTTCTAGTGTATGTTTCAGGGACAATAGTGTTTTTTGGTTTGGTTTGAGACTAGAGGGAAGAGGCCTTATAACTTCCATAGTTGGGGCTATCCATGAAGTGCTAGTGGAAGTGTGGGAAACTGTATACATCAGAGGAGACCATCAACGTCAAGGCGTCGATTGTAATCTCTTTCTAATTTATATGAATACAACTATTGATTGATTTCCTACATGAAGTGTTATTTTACATATTTATGGCTTAATGTTCCTTGACCTATTAAGTAGGCTGAATACAATACTGTATGATATCACGTTTGTTGTTGTTGTTTGTTTTCTTACTTCAGGTATTCGAAGGAAGGAAACATAAGATAGCTGGAGTGAGGAGGCAAGATCATCACCAAGAAGAATAGAATTATAATGGGTATGCCTCTTAATTGATTCTATCTTAAGGATATTTTCCATAGATTTTTTGTTTGTGGCTAGACCCACTCTCATGGGCTAGAGGAATTATTTGTGTCTGCAGTGAGAATTTGCCTGCACCACAAATATGATGATCTTCTGATCTGACGATCTTCCAAGGAAGATCAACTTTTTTCCTTATTTAGTTGTAGATGTGTTGGATTTCTTGAGTGGAGCGCAAGATCTGAATCAAACTCAAAACCCTTGCCCAACATACGATTATTACAAGTGCGATCTCTTATCTTTATAGCATAGATCCGACGGCTTGTTGCATGCAAGACCATTTGGATTGAGGGCCAATATTAGATTGTGTTAGCCATTATATTTTTCTATCTGGTGATCTCAATCAGGCATGAGATCATGAAGCAATATCTCCTTGCAGATTTAACTGCAACATACACATTTTGGTGAAGCCCTACCATGAATCTATCTTCTTCTAGTAGTAACTTTTTCAACCTTTTCCCTACTGTGCTACAATCTGTAAACGTTGTTATATAACTAATACATAGACTAGGTATAGTAAATTCCATAGGAATTATTGCTTCTTGCCCATATACCTATTGAAAATGTATTTGTCTTGTAAGATTCTTTTACATAGATTGATAAGCACATAAAATTGTGAGAATCCTTAAATCCTAGTCAACCCTTTTTATGTTTGAAACCTTCATCAATGTGTTCTCTAGAATCTTGTTGAAGGCCTTAACTAGGCCATTTTCTTGTGGATGGTATAATGTTCTCTTTTAATGGTTTACCTAGAACTCGTCTAATAAGGATTCAATGGTCCAATTTACAAAGTGAGTCCCCTAGTCACTCTTCAAAATTCTAGTACATCTAAAGTGGGTGACAACATTCTCAAATAAAAATATGGCTGCAGTATTTGACAAGAACCCCCTTATCTCGTCAAGTTAAATTAATGGACATAATGTTTTAATTTATGAAAACTAGTGTCATCGATGTCAAAGGGAAATTCTACGTGAGAAACCACATCATTAATTAATCAAAGAAACTATTATTATAGAGCGATCACTTTCATGTCATCATCAAATGAAGTCAAAGTGGTTTGAAGTTTTTTTTTTTTTTTTCAAAGTTATGATGCCTGTTATCACTCTAGGAAGCTCTCCTAGGTTGCAGCTTAGAGATGCCTGGTAACATATAATATTCAATATTGTTCTATGAACTATTGGAATGGATGATGGTTTGGATCAAGTCGGATGACTGTTTTAGGTCAGTTTTTACTCAAGACATGCATGAACACCCTCAGCTTTACAAGGCTTTAGACCACTCATGCTCAATAGTTTGTAGATTCAATGGATAGATGGAGAATACAAACTATACCAGCAGATGCATACATAAACACATATGAATGGCCAGCTACAGGAAGTAAATAAAGTTTGCAAATCTAATTTATCAACACAGAGATAAGATTACAATTATTTGGCATTAGACACAAAAGAAAACATGAAAAACCTATTCAAGTGCAAGCTTAGAATGGAAGAGAAAACAAAAATTGAACATGTAATAGCAAAAGAAGCTTATATTGCTAGAATGAAGATGAGAAGCTTGAGTAGCAAAGTATCCAGAGTCCCTAAAATTTGAATCTCTGTTACTCTAAATTTTCACATATTTATAAGCCCTTTACAATGCTCTCAAGCCTTTTGAGGCTCAAGCGGTCTTAATCTATCCCCTCTGTCTTTAACAACTTGATGCCCTGACCAGGCACACATGGGCTCGGAGGTTTCTTCTTCTGACAGTAGAGTAACTACATTCTGGTAGTTTATTGCGTTGGCTGGGAGCTCACTCATTCAAGTTATGATCCATGACCATTTGTTGATTTGGATGAGCTATGTTGTTGCCTTTTTATCCCTCTCACAATCTATCTCCCGAAAATTTGTCTCTCGGCCTCTATTCTGTGACGGAATGGGTCTTCGGCCCTTTGAAATGCCTTCAAATACTACCAATTATTGTTTTCTATTTTATACATAAAACGCTACAACACTCTAAAATCCCACCAAGCTCTATTTATTTCAGATTTCAAAAGTCCTCAAAAATTATCTATTCCTCTATCGAGTCCGCCCTCTATGTCGCTATCGCATGTTGCACACGGCCTGTTCCCAGTCTTCCATTTGAATTTTAGAAATACATTAAAACACTGGAAATATATTAAAAAATGGCTTTGGCAGACCTGAAAATATTATATATTTTCATTCTCGAACCGTTTCGGGTCTGGGTCATTTCACATTGGCGCTGCTCCAAGGTTCCCTTTGTATTTTGTTAAAAAATGAAAAATTGCGAAAATGCATTAGAAATACCTTTCTGTGGACTTCAAATTTTATGCAATATCGTGTAGAATACTGTTGGGTCTGGTTCATCAGGTTGCATGCATACATGTGTAAAGGCCTTGCCCCATAATGTTTCTCCAATGCGATATAGTGATGTGATCTAATCGTAATCTCATATCGCTCATGTCCCGGGCATTGCTAGCACTCCTTGTTAATCTCCAATAGCGATCCTTTGATGTGACGTGGGCTATTGATCTATGCGCTTGATCGATGGTCCACATTGCATCGCTGATTTCCATCGCAAGTTCCACACGGTCCACCCCTAATCCACCGATTGCCTGCATCGATTGCGACCCTCTGATCAGAGACTGGTGATCGGGGGTGTCTTCCACTCAACCTTAAGTTCTCCTTTGTGTTGGCCAATTGCAATTTTCCAATTATATTTGGGCCATTGATTTGCCAAATTTGTCAGCTGCTATGCATTTCTTTGTTTATGCCTCCGATACTTGGTTTTTTGACTATTTTTCCTGGTTTTCTACCTCCTAATAGTGCTTTTCTGCCATTGTGAGGGCTCTTGGCATGCCATTGTTTTGATATTTGAATGATATTTAAGAAAATTTTGAAGACTTCGGTAGTGTTTTGGATCCATTTTGGGCCACATGCTAATAAGGCTAACACTGGCTCCTTTTGGGGGGTGAAATCCTCCCTGTGAGGTTTCAAGAATCATAAAACAATTCCTTTCCTGTAAAAACAAAATCCAATCTTCCTCCTAGTGTTCCATTGGGCATGGAGTCTATTTTGCAAAAAAAAAAAAAAAAAACATATTTACAATACCAAGGCTTTAAAGCCTTAAATGAAATAAAGCTTCAAGAACCGCCCATTGACTGGGCTACCAAAAACATCTCCTCCTTCAAGATTGTGTAGAAAAAAGGTATTGTTTTGCTGAATTTGAGTGATGACAAATGGACCTATACAGAAGGAGTAAAACTTACCATGGTTACCTTTCTTTTCGTTAAATGCATTCCATTTGAGAACCTAGTCACCAACTTGGAAATTGTCCACTTTTGCCTTCCTGTCAAAGGTTTCTTTGATTTTATTCTGATGAGCTTTTGACTTCTCAACCAGTTGCTCTCTGATCTGTTGTAGTTCAACCAAGTTATTCATTCTCCTTATCATGTCATTCTCTTCATCTTATTCTTCTTCCAATAATTTGGTCACAGGGAGAATCAGCGGGATAGGGAAAATAACATCAGTGCCATAAACCAGCTTAAATGGATAATTTCCTATGGAATTTTTGATGGTAACTCTATCAACCCATAGTGCAAACTTCAACTTGGAATCCCAACTCTTTTTGCTGTCCTCTAACAGTTTTTTGATTACCCTTACTAGACTCTTGTTAGATGATTCTGCTATGCCATTGCCTTGAGGATAATATGAGGTAGAATGCACCAATTGAATACCCATGGATTCAATCATGTTCACCAATTCCTTTTCCTTGAAAGCTACTACAGTATCAGTGAATAGTTTAGTTGGGCAACCAAATCTAGTGAAAATATTCTCATTCAAAAACTTTATGAAAACTTGATGATTGGCATTGTTAGTGGGTATAGCCTCAATCCACTTGGTGAAATAATCAGTGGCTACCAAGTTCCATTTGTGTTGGCCATTGGAATGCGGGTTGATCTCACCTATAAAGTCCAAGCCCCACTATTGGAAGGGACCATTGACACGTACTTGGTTCAAAGGAAAAGATTTTAGTTGTTGTCTTCCTGTGAACCTCTGACATTTGTCACAAGGTTTCACAAAAGAAAACACATCAGACAACAGAGTAGGCCAGTATTACCTAGCCCTCAAGATTTTGTGGGCTGTGGTTTTCCAATAATGATGCCCTCCACAGATGCTAGAATGGAACTACTGCATGACTTCCACAGATTATCCTTTAGCTAGACATATCAAGAGGATTCTTGATGGTTCTTTTCAATAAATAGTTTTTTATTAATGCAAAATTTGGTTGATTTGAGTTTAATGGCCCAGGCTTGACTTGAGTTAAGCCCTGGAGGGACTTCTAGCTTCTGCAAAAAATGAACTATGTTGGAATGCCATTCACAAGTGGCTAGATTTTTAGCCAAAGTATGATTCTACTTTTTCTCTTCTACTGCTTCCTCTATCTACTCATCATCTGAATTTGGACCCATGAAATTGTTGTCTAACAAACTTCAATTTTCCTCATCCATAAGTTTAGCTAAAACCTGGCCTTTGACAAGCTTGGTGGGCTTCACCTCTATGTTAAAATCTATGAATTTTTCAATCCATTTAGCTCTCTTTCCATCAATATTTGGTTGAGTTAACACATATTTTACTAAGGCTGAAGGTACATATGCAACCACTTTGGAATGCAGAATATAAATTCTGAATGCCTTTAAAGATTTTATGAGAGCATAAGCTTGTTTTTCAATAAGGTGATACGTTAGTTTAGCATCCTTTAGAGTTTCGCTGAATGAGGCCACGGGGTGCTCTGTGCCTTCATCATTTTTCTGCAATAGAATTGCTGCAAGTGTATCATAAGAGGCAAAAGAGAAGACAAAAAAATCCTTAGTGTAATCTGGGCTTATTAGAGTGGGAGCTTCCATGATAGCTTATTTGATGGCTTCAAAAGAGCTTCTTGCAGCATCTGTCCATTTTATTTTTTATCCTTTTTTCAGCATGGAAGTGATGTGCTTCACTAGCTCTGCAAAGTTCAGAATGAACCTCCTTACAAAGTTAATCTTACCTAGGAAGAATTGAATGTCCCTTTTTGATCTTGGGATGGACAATGTCTAAATTTCTTAAACTCTGGCTGGATCAATCTTCACACCTTTAGCAGAAACAATATGTCCCAGAAGTTTTCCTTCTTCTAGAGCGAACTATGAGTTCTTTGGGTTCACTGAAATTCCAAAATGTTTGCACTTTAGAAAGACCTTCTTCAAATGCTGCAAATGGTCCTTGTGACTATTGGAGAAGACTGTTATGTCATCAAGGTAAATAAGGACAAACTTTTCCTTCTCCCCCACAAAGGCTATGTCCATGGCCCTCTTAAAAGTAGCCCCAACATTCATCAGCCCAAAAGGCATCTTGGAGTACATGAAAGCTCCCCAAGGAGTAGTAAAGGTGGTCTTTTCCTAATCTTTTGGATGTACAATAATTTGATTGTAACCTAAAAATCCATCTAAGAAAGACATGACTCTAGCCCTTGAAACTTTTTGCAGCAAGTGTTCCATCTTAGGTTTTTTAGATTTGTGAAGTCAACACAAAGCCTTATTTCTCCATTTTTCTTTCTTACTACCACAAGGTTAGCTATCCACTTTGAATAACTTAGAGGAACTATGATTTTGGCATCCAACAGCTTGTTGATTTCTTTCTCAATCAAAGGCAATAAGAGAGGGTTGATAGGTCTTAATTTCTGCTTAAAATGGATGGTGCTCTTTTCCAGTGGAATCTTATGCTGAATGATGTTTGTGTCATAGGTTTTAAGATCACTTTATTCCCAGGAAAAAATATCAACGAATTGCTTCATGAGGGTGTAATACTCGGAATTCTTGGAAGAAGACAAATGAGTGGATAGATTTATGTATTTCGAATGGGATGGGTTCCCTATATTATGTTTACGAACAACAGACTCATTTTGTTTTTTGGCAGGCTTATAAGGTACATTGTTATGATCGAACAACTTCTCTAGAGGCACCAATCCTTTGGGTATCTGGTTACTAGGTAGCTCGAAAATGCTTCCTTGGCCAATCTTGTCCTTTAGCTTGGACTGGCTTCATTCTTCCATGGTTTCATCTTCTTGGTCGATGTGCATTTCAGAAAATTCATCAATGACTTGTAAAAACCTATTAATTTCATCATAGTCTTCAAAACATTTCCAGTATTTGACAGTCTTCGGTAGAGATGGTCTATATTTTACCTGAACTTCATACATCAATTTAGGAGGCAAATGAGGAATAAACGTGCTAGCAGACACAACAAGGGAATCGGCAAGCTCGTTCTTCATTCTTGGGATGTAAGAAATCCTGAAAATATTAAAAGAGTCCTTGAGATTCCATACCTCATCTCTGTATGCTTTTAGCCTTGGATGCTTTGCTTGGAAAGTTTTATTGACTTGCTAAATGATGAGGTCTGTGTCTCCAAACATTTTTAGGCCTTTGATGCCCATTTCTTTAGCAGCATTTAAGCCCAATATCAAGGCTTTATACTTTGTTATGTTATTTGTGACCTGAAAAGTTAATTTGAAAGATAAATGAATGTATTCCTGTGTGGGGGACACAAGGACTACACCTGCCCCTGCAGCTTCCTTAGAGCAAGCTCCATCAAAGAACATGTCCCAAATCTGTGGGCCTTCTTCCTTTGTGATCTAGCAAACTAGTCTTTTAAGCTATGTGGAGGCCACCTGAGATTCTTCAATATGAAGAATACAAGCTCCAAAATCAATGTTGATAGCATAGATGGGATGATTAGTGGGATTTCTTTCATCGCTGATGATATAAGCCAACTAAGCTTCTCTGTATAATTTCCTGCTCTCGCCCCCAAAAACTGGGGCAGTAGCGTAGGACATATCATTTTGTAATGATCCACCTAATCTTTTGATCAAACTTCTAGAAAGTAACATGCCCAACTTGGGCGGTACATCTGCTACCACAATATCCATCATCATGCTCTTCGTGGGTAGCTAAGACAAAGTGATGGCTAGGTCCTTGATTAATCCCAGGAATTTCACCCTTCTAGAGTCAAAAGAAAATAGGTCATGATAAGGCTTGGTAATGTCAAGATCCAACTCATCCATGACAACCTTGGGCATTAGATTATGTCTGGCTCCAGTGTTCAGAAGGTAGTTGTGAAGGGTTTTATCATGATTAGTCAGATAGACATAGAATGATGGGGAGTTGTCCTCACAATTTTTAATCATTGGGTTGAGAATAACAATTGGTTTGTCATCTTGCAGATTTACATAGTCAGTGGAGGCTTGGATGGATTTAGGCTCAAGTGCCTCAAAGATGGATATTTTGAAGGACTTGTTATTCACTAGTTCAATCATAGGTATAGGTATTCTTAGCTTATGAATTTATGATTGAGAACTGAAAGGAAAAGGAGACTTGTCAAGGCCTCTTACCTCATGAGATGAAGTTTTGAGGATGATGGGATCAACTGCCGGTTGCTTCTGCTTATTAGCTTGATGTACTGCAGGAACAATAGCTCTTTGAACATGAGTTTCCTTAGCGTTATTTATCTTCGACCTCAGATTATATTTGTGGTGATCTTTAGTGACAGAACAACTTCACCATCCCATTCTTGGTTAATCTAGTCATTGAATAATGACTTTTCATAGGTAGTTGAGGTAAAAATGGAGGCACTACCTTTGTCTTCCAGATTATGGATCTCATCATCTTCTTCAAACTGTTCTTCTTCCATGACTACATTCTGGAAAGGGGTCTTCACCCTTTGGTCTTCATTGGCATCTTTGTTGCTTTGCAAAATCTACAACGGCTCATTAGCTCTTCTATATGGATTTGGATTTGGATTTCTAGGAGAAAAGGTATTAGGAACTCTTCCTTTCCTAGGGTGCTACTCAACCTTTAATTTGGAGATTTCAGAGGCTAATGACTCTATCATTTTGGTCATTTTATCTATCTTTGGATCTGAAGATGATGAAGACTCACCCCTCTATCTCCTTCTATCAACAATTTGCTTGACCTTCTCTGTAACCATGGTGTTTGATTCTACTTCCAAGGCCACATCCTCCATATCAGCCAAATTAGCACATCACCTCTCCCTCAACAGTAGGCAAAAGTCAGAATCAAAAGCACTGGCATAGATGAGTTTAGCAGAGGTAGTGGTGTTTTTTACTTCAACTAGTATCTTGTTATACATGTCGTTAAACTTCTTATTAAAATCAGACAACAACTCACCATTTTCCCTCTTTAAGTTCCCAAACTCAGTGTGGTAGTAGAGGAGATCCTTCTTATCCCCCCAATGCTTTAGGAATGCATCATTTAAAGCCTCAATATCGTCTATAGATCTTGGGGTTAATTCCATGAACCATTTTCTAGCCTCTCCATCTAGGCTTTGGACAAAGAATCACATCCACACATCATCTTCACTAATGTCCAGGTTATGAGTATAGCTATAGAATGACTCAATATGTTCCTCAACTATAACACCTTCAGTCCCAGTGAAATTAGGCCTATATTTCTAATATTCTCTAGTAGGCATGGCATTCAAAGGAGTGGGCAGTACTCGAGGTCCATATCTAGCAGCTATGATTCTTTCCATTTTGGTAGGTGCTTGTGGTCCTGCCATAGCTGTGATGGCTATAAGGGTATTGGCAGTACGAATGATAGAGGGTTGAGGAGTGACTGATATGACTAAAGGAGTGTGATGGATAGGAGGTGAGGTTTCCTTTGGGCTTACAACAAAAGGAGAACCTAAAGAATAAGGAGCTTTATGAATCTTTGAGAGTTTTTCTTCACTGCTAGTATTAGATGCTATACTCTCAACATGTATTTGTTCTATTACAGGATTTTCTTGAAGAGATATGGAATATTGTTTAGGTTTACCTAAACCCGATGCTCCTTTCTATAATACCTTTCTTTTTTTGATAATTTTTTCAGGTTCAGGTACTGGGTCAACTTGTGGCTTCTTAAGATTTCTTCAAGAATGCCTCACAAACTGAGGCATGACTATGAAGTGGAGTTGCCAAGAGGTTCATCCTTCAGTAGAGTTGCCAGATAGTTGATTACAACCAAAAAAGTGTCTAGACTTTGTCTATCATCAAAGCTAGATCTCTGTCACCTCCAAGGGAAGCTGAGCTTCAGTCTCCTCTCCCTACCAATGGCGCCAATTATGTTATCACTCTAGGAATCTCTCCTAGGTTGTAGCTCAGATATGCCTTGTAACATATAATCTTCAATATTGTTCTCTGAACTATTGGAATGGATGATGGTTTAGATCAAGTCGGATGACTATTTCAGCTCGGTTTTTACTCAAGACATGCATGAACATCCTTAACTTTACAAGGCTTTAGACCACTCATGCTCAATAGTTTGTAGATTCAATGGATAGATGGAGAATACCAACTATACTAGTAGATGCATACATAAACACATATGAATGGCCAACTACAAGAAGTAAATGAGGTTTGCAAAGCTAATTTATCAACACAGAGATAAGATGACAGTTATATGGCATTAGACACAAAAGAAATCATGAACAATTTGTACAAGTGAAAGCTTAGAATAGAAGAGAAAATGGAAATTGAACATGTAACCGCAAAAGAAGCTTATATTGCTATAATGAAGATGAGAAGCTTGTGTAGCAAAGTATCCATAGTCGCCAAAAGTTGAACCTCTGTTACTTTGAATTTTCACATATTTATAGGCCCTTTACAATGCTCTTGAGCCTTCTAAGGCTCGAGAGGTATTAATCTATCCCCTCTATCTTTAACAACTTGATGCCCTAACTAGGCACACATGGGCTTAGAGGTCTCTTCTTCTAACAGTAGAGTAACTACATTCTGGTAGTTTGCTGCATTGTTCGGAAGCTCACTCATGCAAGCGATGCTCCATGATCATTTGTTGATTTGGATGAGCTATGCTATTGCCTCCTTATCCCTCTAGCCATCTCTCTCCTAGAAATCTATCTCCCAGCCTCTGCTCTGTGATGGCATGGGTCTTCGCCCCTTTGAAATCCCTTCAAATACTACCAATGATTGTTTTCTGTTTTATACAGAAAACACTGCGACACTGTAAAATCCTGCCAAGCTTTGTTTTTATCGGACTTCAAAAGTCCTAAAAAATTGTTTATTCCTCTATTGGGTCTACCCTCTGAGTCGCTATCGCATGTCACACACGGCCTATTCCGAGTCTTCACTTTGTATTTTAGAAATACGTTAAAACATTGGAAATACATTAAAAAATGGCTTTGGCGGACTTGAAAATATTATATTTTTTCATTCCCGAACACTTTTAGGTCTGGGTCTTATCGCATCAGCGCTACTCCAAGGTTCCCTTTGTAATTCATTAAATAATGAAAAACTTTGAAAATGCATTAAAATGGTCTTTCTGTAGACTTCAAATTTTATGCAATATCATGTATAATACCATCACGTCCAGTTCATCGGGTCACATACATATATGTGTAAAGGCCCCACCCCATAACGTTTCTCCGATGTGATATAGTGATGTGATCTGATTGCAATTGCATATCGCTTATGTCCAGTGCCATTGCTAGCACTCCTTGTTAATCTCGGATAGCGATCCTGCAATGCAACGTGGGCCATCGATCTGTGTGCTTGATCGATGGTCCACGTTTCATCATTGATCACCATTACAAGTTCCACATGTTCTGACCCTAGTCCACCAATTGTGACCCGCCAATTAGAGATCGCTGATCAGGGGTGTCTTCCACCCAACCTTAAGTCCTCCTCTATGTTGGCCGATTGTGATTTTCCAATTAGATCTGGGCTGTTGATTGACCAGATCTGACGGCTGCTATGCATTTCTTTGTTTATGCCTCTGATACTTGGTTTTCTCACTGCCTTTTCTAGTTTTCTGGCTCCTGTTGGATACCTATACCAATAGGTTTCATGTTTCATGATTGGCAAATATAAGTGCCAAATATGCTCCATTTTTGCTGTTACAAAGGTTCCATATTTGCAAGAAAAGGGAAGGTGTATATAGGCCTGCATGTTCACAAAATCTATGGATGACCCAACAGTTCAATCTGGATCATGCCATGTTTTCAATTTATGATTGTAGAATAGAGAAAGAAATCTTTCCAAACTGTTTAATCTTGGCAGATTAGTAGCTAGGTAGAGAAACTAAGGTTCCCAACTGTTTAATCTGGGGCCTTGGAAGGAATAAAGGTAGTATTAGATAGGAAATGAAAGCAAAAAAGCCAATGTAAAAGAAAAGGCATACAAAGGGTTTGCAAGTCCAAGTACACCCTCCAAGAAGGAATAAAAAATGCTAGGTGAACTAGTTGGGTAGGTAGATGGGGTTGCAGAAATGATGTTCCTTTCAAAGACCAAAGTTGCTAGCAATGTACAAATAGACAATATAATGGAGCATGACTAACTTCCTTTTTCTTTTGTATATTACTCATTACTAACACCCCTTCATAAATTGTGTACATAAGAGAAAGCTTAAACTTTTATGATGATGCTTATGGCCTTAAAAAGCCACATTTCTTGTGCAAAAGTCTTTTCATTTTGATCTACTCTTGACTCCAAGTTATTTTCAAGAAAACTTGGTTGTACTGGCCCTTATCCATATGCTCCCCCCATAGTAACATTAACTCTACTACTTAGCTCCCTATACTCCATTATCCCTATTATTATAACACCATGGTGTACAAACCCCACATTGTATAAATATTCCCCCTTGGCACTATAGCCATAATCTTTATTCCCTGGGAATTGAATTAACACCTGGTTAAGGTCAAGAACCCATGCTCAACCTTTGGCTCCATCTCAACCCATTTCCCTACCCAAAGCTCCATTTTCGCCTAAAAGAACCCTTGAAGAAAACCGGTTAATCTCCTAAACCAACAAAGGGTGGGAACATTATGAAAATACACCCATCCCGCCTTATCCTAAGGTCGAGAGCCAGTTTTTGCCTTTTTTTATATAATCCCATCGGAACCCCTTTTTCCTATAGTTTCGCCTTTCCTAATGTTGGCCGACCAATTTTAATTTTTGTAAACAAAACTATGAGAAAACCTTTGGAAATCATTTATCAAATGGAAGGTCTCGCCGGTCGCGCTCACCAAGAAATACAAGTTTTTATACCTGCCCACTTATTGCTATTTCCCGTGCAAGTAACCCTCCCGATGACCGTCCGATTATGGTTTTCCCAGATCTACGGTTTGCAACGATTTCAGAGGAGCCCGATGTCTGACAGTTAAATAAAGACGGAACTTATCACCCGTGCAGGTCTGTCATCCGACAACCGTCCGATCACCCGCCCGCAGATCAACGGCTCCTAGCAGTTTCGGAAGGCCCCCGACGTCCGACAGATACCTTACGATATCTGTCAGACGCTTGCGTCACACGGGGACACGCGTCCCAGCCGAAATCCATCGGAGCCCCCTCTGACAGATTCCTTACCGTGCAGGAGGGGGCCCGATATGGCGACACCTGTCTCTTCCACGTCCCCGTCCTGCTGTCGTACACGTCGTTGCCAAGTCCGCCCACCTCGTCCCTCATTTGCCCACCTGGCCGCCACCTCATCGTCCCCGTGGACTGGTCTTAGGCCGCCACGTCACCTGATGACTTCCTGCTGACGTCATCCAAACCGGTCCCGCATGCTGACGTCATCCAACCCGGTCCCGCATGCTGACGTCATGCTGACGTCACCCAAAAAAAGCGCGCCAATAAGGTAAAAAGCCATATTTTACGATTTTTTCGCAATTTTTTCTATTTTTCTGAGAAAAGCACCTCCGCGCTCTCTGCATGCATTCCACGACGACCATTCTACCAGCCAACCTACGATCATTTGCAAGAGTTCAGAGCGCTAACCCAGCTGCTACTTCATCCCAAGCCACTGGTTAAAACAGGTATTTGGCACTTCATCTTATCTCAAGCTGGTTTTTTCACAATTTCCTGTAAATTCCACCTTAACCAGGCATAAAATTGAAATTTGACCGGGAATCCAACTATAGCCTACCCCTATTGAATGGTTTAGGGTTGAATTGCTGTAGCGGAACCCTCCTTTTAGTTCAATTACTGACAAAAACCCTACCCTGATTCGCGCAATCGTGAATTCACTACATTACTCCCATATTGTCAAAAGAGGTCTGTTGAACTGCATCAAAGCCTTCTCAGAAAGCTCGGCACTATTCTATTCGACTGCACAGCAACCCTGCTGTTTTCTGTCCCTCTCAATTCCACTTTTTTAGTTAGCACACCCAGCATCTCAAGAAATACTTGAATCAGACATGGATACCCCTGCAGTCCTTAATGTTACTCCTTTGAATGCTCCTCAGAGAGAGCTAGACTGGCAAGATTTGGCGGACCTAGATTACCAAATCTCGGAGGACGCCCGATCCGGATGTACATTTCACATTCATTTGCTGAATGAGCTCAGGGCTAAGCACAGAGATGGAACAGATATCCTAGGCATTTGGGAGTCCTCCCTCCCAGTCTTCAAGATGCCCCAGGTCAACCAGTTCCCTGACCTCATCCACTTATGTGCTGACTGTTATGACCCTGTACAGAGGGCTGTGCTTAACCCACAAGGTGTAGTTGTATTTTACACCACCCCTGAGGCCATCAGGGA
>APFE030578972.1:0-22592 GCA_000404065.3 Pinus taeda
CCGAAGAGTGAAGGGTGACTGAGTGAGGTGGTGTGGGTGTTAGGTAGGAATTTTCCTGATCTATCTCTGTTCCTACGACGCATGAAGCAAAAGGACTTCTTTTTGATTGCTTGTGTGTTTCTTTTCCTGTGCTCCTGCAAAATGAAACAAATTGATTGCAAACTTGGAATTTTAATCTACACTTGCAGAATTGAAAGTTTAATCTATGAAAGCAGGAAAACTAATCTATGAAAGCAAGAAAACTAATCTATGAAAGCAAGAAAGGCTAATCTACTTTTGCATGAATGAAATTGCATAATGGAAATGAAATAAACTACTTAGAAGAAAGTGAGAGTAAGAAATTAGCAGAAAAGAAACAATTTCTAATACTCTGACGCTTCCTCGGCAACGGTGCCAAAAATATGGTGAGCTCCAGTATTGTAGCAATAATGCTACAACTCCTGAGGCTTCCTGTCTCTCATTTTATCAACCCGGTTGTTCGTACAAACTTGGAAGCGACAGTGCTATATGCACAAGTACTAGATCTTGTCGCAGCTGTCACTTGATCAGCTGGCACAAGTCCACTAGTGCTCAAGCCAACTTCTATGGCTCACAGAAGAAGCTTTATCAATGATGGATGAAAGATAGCTCGAAGAAGACTAGTCTACTTGACAGAAATGAACTAAAAGTAAATCAAAGCATGTAAACCTAGGAAACCCTAATTTAACTAGTCTAACCTCTATAATGCAATGAAGATGAATAAAACTTCTACCAATGCTGCTACTACCTCCAATAAGTGGAAATGCATGGATCTAAACTACTTGCATTATAAAAGACATGTTTTGTACTTTTCATTAAGTAGGTGGAATGATTGTGAATTTGTGCTTATTAGGATTTGGTTGTGCAGATTGGATGGAGAAGGAAGGAAAGCGCGGGACAGGTTGGGGAGGCTAGGTGAGGTCCCTATGGACCCTTGGCATCCATCCACAGAGGTTTTCCACGTTCAGAAGCTCGGAAACCGCGTGAATGACCTCCTACAGGATGTCTGCAGGGGATCCTACAGGATACTCAAGGTTTTCTACAGGATGTCTCTAAACTGCTACAGGATGATCTACCGTGAAGGATTGAAGTGATGGAGGAGTGATGGAATGATAAGAAGAGATATGTAAGGTAGGGATCAGGCTGGCGATGGCTCAGAAGTGGAAGGATGAGATGGGAAACTGGTGTAGGGAGTATGTTGAAGTGATGTCGATGAAAGGTCAAGGAATGAAGCTACGTGAGGAATGGGAGACTTTAGGAGAGGGAAGAACGAGGTGAGGGTCGAGGGGATGTGGTTGCATGCGTGATCAAGATGGGTGTAATGGTAATGGACTGGGAAAGAGAGGAGTGTAAATGAAACAAAAGATTGTGAATGTCACCAAACCGAAAATACATCAACCTGAATTACTTATGCCGAGAATTCAATGAACAGTAATCCAAAACGCGAGGAGAAATGTGTATGAGGCTGTGATGAAAGTATGTGTGCAGGTGTGACTGACAAGGAAGCATCTAATCAAGACCAAGACTGTATTGCAACAATCGTCAAGTAAGCAATGTGTGTTTTTGGTGGCTAGTTATGAACTGCACCCCAATCTTCAAGAGAGATGGCAGTGAGCCTTAACAACCGTTTTTGCTGGAGCTCCAATGGATGTTATATATCCTTTGCTACACTAAGCAAGTGGAATCAATTGTACCATAAGCAAAATCTATCCTACTCATAAGAAAATCAAATCATCAAACTGTCATTCGAATTGCATGTGTAAATGAAACTTAAAGTGCTAGAAATGAAATGGAAACAACAATACAACATAGGGGATCTATGGCTCTCAGGTTGGGCCCTAACCTGAGAGCTATAGTCTCCTAAGAGAAATCAGAAATAGATCACAAACTGCCTTCTTTATTCATAAAACTGGTGTCATGCCGAATTGGCTTACAAAAAGGAACAAAACTAAACTGTGCTCCAAAATTACAATGATAATGCGAGAGTTTCAGCAACCATCTAAGGCTAAGGCCTTCACATTTATACAAAAAACGATGAGCCACCGAGTGCCCTTGATTTTAGGGGCTCGGCTGTCCAACTAGAGTTTGACTGCGGAGCCTGTAGGGCAGTCATAACTACTGCTCTCGTAGAACAGTTTATGACTGCTGTTCATGTAGGACAGCTGGCCGCTTCTTGAGCTCGGAGTTCTTGGTGGGAATCACGAGGAATGTCCCAAGACTATGGACATCCCTCCACAAAATCAGCAGTGCCACCTTATTGTCTCCTTGTTCCTTTTTCGTTGTCTCTTGCTCCCTTTTTAATGCCAAAACCTGGAATCACAATGCATTAGTCACGTAGATAAAGTGTCTAACCTTCTTCCTACAAACAACATGAATAAACTAAGAAATGCATGCATAAGCAAATAAAGATGAATGGTTTGAGCAAGTAAAATAGGCCAAAATGAGCCCAAATTGTACCAAAATTGGGGCTCATCAATAGTGTGGCTCAGTGCATTATTGATCCCTTCAAGGGTCTCTTCTTCTTAGAATTTTTTAGGAAGGGAGAAGAGCCTAATCCAAATTGGTTTTGGTTTGAAATCTTCCTTGTCAAAGCTAAATCTCTTCATCAGAAATGTGTAGGTATAAGCATGCCACATTAAAGAAATAGGGTTTTCTTAAACAAACGTTGCATGATCCTATAGGTTTGTAAATGTTACTGAGGAAGCCTTTGGTTCCCAAATCCAAATCAATCTCCCCTTCGACTTCCATTTATTTTGGATCCAAGTGATCAAGGATTTTTCCATGGGAAAAAACCTTAATAATTTTTTGATGAGTGTGTGATCTTGCATGTACTGAATATATCCCAATCCAACTTGATTTTACTTCAAATTTGGGAGTTGTTATGACCTTGGGAAGTGACTACCACGTTGCATTTGTCAGTGACTTTGAGAATGAACTAGGTTTTTACGATCTATCTCCTCCTCTAGTCTTTCACTGTTGTGCACTGCCTACAACATCAGGAAAATTATATCCACAACAATATCTTGTGGCCATGTTTCGATAAGATGGGAAGTGTCCCCTCTCCCAAAATGACCCATATGTAGTGTCAAGGATCAAAGTAGATTTGCACATAAACAATGGGATGAATAAATGCTTGGATAAAGGATTTAGAGCGACAATAATTTAAAGTAAGAGTTTCTTTCTTCTTTATAACATCTAAATATATACCATTATACAATCAATTTAAAAAGTAAAATAGCCTTTCCACCATCCACTGATATTTTTCTCAATATCATAATTACATATTAAGATTATCAACTTTATTGCTTTATTAAATAATAAATTATTTATAAAATCTAAAGTTAATGTTTAATTTTTTTATTATTTATATGTATTCAAAGTGTATTTGAAAATTATTTAATAACAAATCAAGTTTTTTAATAATTTTTTGAATTTATTGATATGTACTAAAAATTATTCTCTCTCTCATACACATTCATTTTAAGAAATTTTTGTGGATCTTTTAAAGCATTCTTTTGTGATCTATAAATGATAATAGGTAGACCATGATGATGAAGATGATTGTAACACCTCCTCCCCAACATTTACCCACTTTTACAAGCCCTTCAAGTAAATGTGAAGCAAAGTTCCATGCTGACATGACTTGACCTCCAAGCTTCAGTTACGAAAGTGGGGCCGACAAATAAAAACTCACAGTTATCCCTTACATCTTACATGACACTCTGGGGCCAAAGAACCACCCGAGGTGACCAAACCTTGAGTTGAAGCTATTTTCCTCTGACCTAACCCTCAACAACATGAACAAGCTTGCAAGGGTGCGGTTATGACCCTCCAACCACATGCATAACACTACCTCCATGGGATTGCAACGTAAAATATTCAATTCAGAGGGTGCGGTCGCGAGATTCCAACCACCTTTCCAGGCCAACCGCCAGACCACTGCCAAGAACTGCATGTAACTTACCAAAATGATAAATGACATAATTGCAAGGCTATTCACACAAAACTTGAACAAAAACTAACCTAGGACATGACCAACCCATAATAGACATTTTGTCAAACACATAGCTAACATAATATTTACAAGACATGAATGCATATCTAATGATAAGGGTTTGTAATCCATCTGATAATCATTAATAAGGATCTATTCCCTCTCCACATAGCTGCAATATCACAAATTAGTCCAAGCATTCATCAACCATTCATATATTTATCAAATCTTGAACAAGTCATAAGTAGAGCACATTACAATCCATGCTTATAACCAACATATAACCATAGTAATAACCATGAGAGAACAACCATCAAATAATCATAATAAAAAGTACAGTTCTCATAGATTACAATAGGAAAATAACTCTTATTAACTGATGAAAATTCAAAAGAGACTTCCATGTACCATCCGACCATAGATTGCACTAAATCAAATCTTCCTTTCATCCAATCATCCCAGTGCCATATTCCAAGCATGAATGTGGGATCTCAAGACATAAAAAACTAGGGCTTCCTGAATATTAAACCACCTCCACCCTCAGGCTTCCCTGATCTCGCCAAAACTAGTCAAGAGATTATGAAGCCCAAAAAAGCTTGGATGCCTCAAAGTTTCTTAACCATTACCTTGAGAAATGTTCCTATCTCCACCCACTTGTCAAGGGCTTCCTAGAGATTAAACCACCTCCAACCCCAATCCTTGGGAATTTTCCTGAGACCACCTCACCCGTTTCCAAAACCTTCTAGCAATCCAAAGCTCAACCAGAAAAGAATCCCATCACACCATAGCTAAGGAAAGATTGAAACCACTGTCAAACTAGGAAATACCCATGCCAATGACAACAAATGAAGAAAATAAACAAAAGCATGTACCATGCATTCACACCTCAGCTAGGAAATCACACATACAACCTATTACCCACAAAATATTCCTGTTGGACCTGCTGATCCAACCTTCTCCTTGCTTGTCCTTGCTTATCCTTTTCCTTCCTTTTCTTCCCTTGTCCTTCCTTTGCTTGCTTGCTTTCTTCTCTTGGTGCCTTTTCTCCTCTCTGAAGCGAACTCCAAAACCAAACCAATAAAAGGCTCCAAATTGATCCTCTGATGCCCTTTTATTATTGATGCCTCTAATTTTTTTTTCATTTTCATTTATTTTTCCTATAATTTCCTCCTCATGCAAATTTGTGACCCTTCATATCCCTTTTCTACTATTTTCCTTTATCTCATAAATAAAATGTCAATTAATGCCTCTTTGCCTTTCCAATTTCCTTAGCCATAAATAAATCGAAAGTGATGCCCACTATAGTGGTTTTCCCAACATTCAACTTGGAATACGTGTCCCATGACCTTGGTCTTATTTTGCCTTTATTAACCTTTATTACATGAAATTTTAATTTGGGGTTGTTACAAACCCCTCCCCCTTAGGGGAACACCGCCTTTGGTGTTCTATGAAACCTATGACCAACAAACCTATGAAAACAAAACACACTTCCCATGGAGCTTTATTACACAACTCGATGTAGTATTTACAATGAACAACTAATGCAAACCATAACCAACATGACAAACATGAAAATAATATCGCTTATTGGAGATTTATAACAAAACTCATTATGATATTTACAATGACAACCATACATAGATATGTACATATAGGAAAACGCCTTTGCCTCAACCAGAAAATAATGAAGGGCGAGAAGAGGTTATATTCTTTAGCATTGTACATGTTTCATAGCCAAAAACCATTTATGGGCGGTATTTTTAGAGAGTAACATAATAGGATTATTTTCTATAGCAATTGTTCATGCAACAATGTCAAAAGTTAACTCCATATTTATTTCCTATTCCTTTGTATGTGCATTTTTATAACTAAATCAAAGAGAGAATATCACTGGCCTCACCTTCTAGTTGGGTTTTCCCCATATTAGGTTACCAAGGATAGACTTTGTGTCCACTTATGTGGATCATGTATACATGTTCCTATTCTCTCATTTTTTTTTTTGTTTTATTTCTTTTATTTCTTGAAGTCAAGTAAAGCTAGTAGTTAATCATACAGGTTCATAGTCGCTACTTTCTTTATGGATTTTCTGTGCAACAATAAAATACTCATCAATTTTTTTATGCTTAAATATAGGTAGAGCTTGCCAAAAAAATGGAGCTTTTAAGAGGTGGGTTTTGCGTTTAAGCATTAGAGAAATTTTGGGGTAAAAAATGGACCTCAAAACAAAAATGTACAACAAAAGCCAACTTTATAAGAACCAATAGAATTCAATATGACGATGTCATTCATGGGGGGAATTCACTATTTTTGGAGTAAAAAGGTAAAAAGATAAAAAAAACTACTTTTTCAACTTATCTCCCTACGAGTTTACTCAAATTTTGAGCAAGAGCACTCATAGGAGTATGCATGTTGCATACTTTCAATGGACCCTACTACATGAAAATAGTGAAATACATGAAAAAATGTGATTGCAGTCACATTTTTCATGTATTTCAGATTTTTCATCTTGTAGGGTCCATCAAAAGTATGTAACATGGGTACTCCTTAGATGAAAAATAAAATTTTGCATCCAAAAAGTGCTCCCACTCGAAATTTGAGTAAAATCGTAGGGAGAAAATTTGAAAGTATGTGTTGTAAAATAGTTTTTTCTTTTTTCCCTCCATAACTGGATGAGGTAATGTAATCTTATTTTATTATTTCCACTATTATTTTACAATATTCCTTAGCAGGACCATTTTAGACCTCAAAATTTATCTAATGCAGATTGTTGTAGGATGTTGTTGCCATAGGTTTGAATGTTGCAATTCACATAGGAGGAAGTTATAAGAATGGTGAAGAAATATGCTCAACCCTCTATGGCATTGCAAATGAGTAGTCTCAGTATTTTGAAACACAAATACTCTTTTGCCGCAAACTATTAAGTGTTTGTATGGACAAGCTATGAATTTGATCCATGCTCCTCATCTCTGTTTAGGCTCATACCTTACGTGACTGCATTGTGTTGTGACCAGTTGGGAAGCATGCATGCGAAAAGTTTATTTTAGTGATTTTTTCGTACAAGGAAAGAGGTGTGTTGTTGGTATCCCTTAGTGAATCCTGCTTAGGAGATAACACTCACTTGATTGTCCTAAGTATTCTCTATTGTATGAATTTTATCGTGACCTTTAATTTTCACGTGAAGGATATGGAAAATGACAAACACATATGCGAGAAGCCTCCATGCAAAGGGTTTGTCAATATATTTGACCACACTATTCTCGATTTTGGGGGAATGCTTGAAAATTGTATGGAAAATCTCCCTCGCCAGACTTGGTTCCTAGGTTTTTCATGAGGCATGACAAATGCGTAAGAAAGAAGTTTTCCTGGAAAGTGGTTTTTGAAACCACTAACCATGATTTTCAATGGGGTTTCAGAGAAGCCTGCAAATTTTTTGACTCAATCTTCTAGCCAAATGAGTTTCTTAGTTTAGTCATGGTTGTCTCATGTTGTTAGCCTTTGGATAACAAGGATGCCAAGAAATGTGTGCTTAATTTTTAGAAAGAGGGGTTAATTTAGGGTTTGATAACGTCTGCAATAATGTTTGAAAAAAGTATCCAACTAGCGGGACTTCCCAGAGGTGCTAATCCTCTCTCATGGAATTTGGCTGATGGTTTGGATGAGGCTAAGCAAGGCTTTGAGGACAAGATTATTAAAAAAATTTACATTTTTGTTAGGTCCTTGTCTGGACAATCTCTATGTATCAAGGTGAAAGAGGCAGACATTGTAGTTTTGGTAGTTGACAACATCCATTAGATTATAGGTATTCTTGTGGGAGTGATTAGGATCCTCTATGAAGGGAGGTTATTGAAGATGGAAAGTGATCTAAAAGAATATGGAATTAAAAAGGATGTCATCCCCTTAGTTGTTGGTATCCAAGGAGGTGCGAAGAGAGATGGGGGATCTTGCTTGCTTGGCCATATAGTCGACATGTAAATATGACCAAGTATTGGTATGCCTTCCTCAATATCTTTGTCTAGTAGATCTAGCTGGGTGTCAACCTGAATCAAGTTGGCTCCTTTACCCAGTTCTTCAGAATGTCTCTGGAGTTAGCACTGTTGTTGGGTAAGCTAAATGGAGTCTTCATGACAGTCACGGGCTCTGACATCTAATACATCTCATCATAATCTCGTGCCTAGAAAGTTGCAAGCTTTGTCCCACTAACATTGTTCAAGGTCATTGTCTAGGGATCATTGTGAGAGATGATCTAGTGTATCATGTCCGTGCATGGGAATGCGGGATATCTGCATACAATCTCATACAAGCTAGACTTGTGAATGTTAACGTACACCTGATGGTCTTCATGGAATTCCCCAAAAGTGACCGAAAATGTTTCATTAACCTCTTGCCACTT
Source organism: Pinus taeda (assembly GCA_000404065.3). Taxonomy (NCBI): domain Eukaryota; kingdom Viridiplantae; phylum Streptophyta; class Pinopsida; order Pinales; family Pinaceae; genus Pinus; species Pinus taeda. The sequence continues at coordinate 8,403 of APFE030578972.1, forward strand.
CAGTTTGATTTCCTTGTCTAGATACAACTTTGTATCTTCATAGATCAGCAGACTAGAGGACACTTGCTCAACTGCTGCTCCAACTACATTTCCATCAATGTCTTGTGATCCTGTTCTCTTGCAATCCATTAAGATGGATGAACACTTGAAATATCTGGAGACAGGCAACATGGATGGAAAGAAATTTGTTAATGAAAAACAAAGCAAATTCGGGGAATTACGCATCACATACCTGGGAAACTGATTGGAAATATTGCGCAATTTCTTTTGGGAGGTTGGGTGACTGGCTACTGGAATTGCGCAATAGGCAATCCAGACTGGCTGCTAGTTGTTGGGATTGCGCAATGCGCAATTCCAGCTGGGAGTGACTGCAAGGTCAGGGACTGCATTTCGCAATTTTTTGGGCCAGCAATCACTATCCCTGAGAAATGCACAACATAGTCCTGGAGGACAGTGCTGGGCAGCAATGCACATTTATGTAGAGGAAGATAGAGCCTTCCTTTCCTAAATTGCACAATGTTGTTTTAGTGAAGGTAGAGTCCAGGCTAAGGTTGGCCTGACTCGCCAATGGGCAACTAAAAGAAGATATGACAGTGAATGCATGGTGACACTAAGTGATAGCAGAAGTGATAAAAAATGTACGCAAACATGAATGCAAGATTCAACAAACAAACCGACATGCATGTGGGTGAAGCGATTCACCAAATCGATGTCCATTCGTGCACAACAGGTTCATGCATGCGACAACAATGAGATATAAATGTAAATTGAAATAGAGCTAGGTAAAGCTAGTATACATGTAAATGATAGCAAGTGTTCAAAGAAATAAAGCAAACAACACTCACACAAGCGAATACACAAAAAGTGACAGAAATTCTAAAAAGGACAAGTTGAGGCCACTTACCCGTGAATCGCTGAGCGAGATATGTTTTGGGATGTCAGAGCTCCAAGATCGATGTGAAAGAATGAGCTTTGATGCATCGAATAAATAAGTTTGGGTTCATGATGCGCATGCCACATAACTAGGAAAAAGTGACACTTGGAGGAAAGTTTCTAAAACAACTTTGCATGTAACCTCCAACTACTAAAAATAACCCCCTAAATCATGGGATACATTTTGCATGTTGCATTTTGCTATTCTGGGAACTGGTCAACCAAACTGCTCATGCATGAAGCTGCTCATCTGCTTGAGAAAAATGCACATTTTTGGCTGCGAGCTAGGTTGGCAGCCCAAGAGATTTACGCAATTTCTAGGTAGAGAAACTTACTGATGCCCAGATTTGTACAAATTCTGGGTTGAGCAGCCCTGTTGGGGAAAATCACACAATTTTCACTAGGAGTGATGACTGGGAGAATTGCACAATTCTAGAGCCTAGCAGGCTATCAGACAAGATTGTACAATTTCTATAGGGAAGGCTGGTTTCCCTCTAGAAATGCACAATTTCTTGGGGAAGTTGCTCAACCTGCAGTTGGACCAAGTCCGGGTAAACAACCTATGAGGGGAATGCATCAATTTGTGATCGAAACGCTGCATTTGTGCAAGAAAACACTGAAGCTTGTGTACTTCATGAAGCAAGACAAGGTGTTGTGAAAGTTTGGTAGGGAGGCTCCAAAACGAGGCTAAGGAAAAATTTTGGAGGGTCATTTTAGCTGCTACAACACTTGGTAAAACTCCTTAGAACTCCAGCTCTCTAAATGGACCTTGTTCGTGAAAAGAAAGTCTAACACTTCTGGATTTATTGTTCAGCTCTTAGCTCATCTTGGCTTAACACTAGCTTGATTATAAGATGTATCATCTTCCAAACTCTTGGTCAATTGAAGCACACTCCAAGCCAAAGCAACACATTTGTTTTGATTGGGGTTGAGGGGTATATTGGTGCATAAGCAATATAGTCGTCTGAGTCTTAGTTTCATCTCTGGCATTGCGCCGCTGCCAGTAGGTCTGGACAGTACCCTAACGAAGTCCCATAGGAACACAAGCATGGCTTCACTACCAGTGAGCCTGGTCAGTACCCCGGCGGAGTTACTTGCATCACCTCCATGCGCAAGAAGCCTTTCTCTTTTTTCGCCTTATTCATTTTCATTTTGAATTTCTTGACTTTTTCATTTTCTTCATTCTTCATTTTTCCAACTGTGCATAGCACTTATTCATTTTAGAGGCAGAAGACGGATCATGACTTATTGAGAGCAGAAGAGGTTGTTCCAGCAGAGAAGTAGTTTATTGTATCTCTGACGTGCTTGTTAAGGTTTCCCCCCTCACCTTACTCTACTTATTGAGTTGACAAGGGTTAACCCAAAAACAACCGACTAGAGAAGGTGACACTAGTTAGCGTGCAAGCATTGTGTTTTCACCAAGGTTCACTTTGAACAGTATGTATTTTCCTTTGATGTATCATGGACTGAAAGTAACAAGTTCTTCATACAGAGGCAAGATGATAGGTAACCAAGTAGTGATAGTTGTACAAGCCCTCTTGTAGTTCACCCAACTCATTTCAAGAGTCATACATCATTTCATGTGAAACTAACATACGAACGAAACAAGTGAACTAATAGACAATGAGGCAAAGAAAGAGAAAAAGAAAAAGCGAAAGCAAAAGCAAAGAAAGTAGGAAAAAAAGCAAGTAGACAAACAATCAAACAAAGAAAGTAATCAAACAAGCATGCAAGCAAACTCACTGAAATAAAACACTACTCCTACTCTTGCACTAACGTTGCATGGGCCTAATCGCATGAAGTGATATTTCCAATGCATCCACCAGTGCATTGGTTGACCCATGTTGGTGAAGGCTTGGTCGCAAACAACCCAGTTGTACAAACAAAAAAGCAAGAAAGATATAACAATGAAGACAACCAAAATTCTTGTTTCAAAGTGCCCACAAGACATAAGTGAGTGCAAGTGCATGAAAAGCAGTCCATGGACTTATCATGGTGGTGTGTGACACTGTGTGCAACTTTGAAGCATAAGAACACTCTGGACTGTGACATGCAAGCAAACGAAAGAAACAATGACAACTTGTGTCGTGAATGAGTGCTTGTAATGTAGGATTCCTCCAATGCATGAGCGATAGGATCAGGTAGTTCGAGTGGAGGAAGTGTGGTATGTGTGTGAGATGGATCTTCATTGCATACAAATGAGTGATGAGGAGCCTTGGGTGATTGAACAGTTTCATGATCAGAAGTGAGACTAACCCCAAGAGAGCGAGGGCCTGACATAACCATCATCTTGGGCTGAAGTGCCTCGATAGTCTTGGGTGTTTCAACTTCTTCATTAGATAGATCATCGTAATTGGTGGCTTCGAAATATCGACTGCCATAGAGTCATGATCGTGATCAAATATGGAAACAATTGTATCACAACCGCCACGATTAGAAAAATAAATGATTTCATCGGCATCCTCATGATCAGATGAATCAAATAGAGGGGTAGATGAAAAGCAAATAAACTCATCTTCTGTGTTTCCAGAAAAGACAGATGAAAGATGAAGTGGATTTTTAATGAATAACTTATCCTCTCTGTTGTCGAATGATGGGCCAACATACGGTGAGTCCTGTGAGTGATCAACAATGGGCGCATCCGTGGATGAAGACACACATGCAAAATCATGGATGGCAGGTTCACCAAAGATGTTAGGAAAGAATGGAGGAGGCTCGGATGGAAGGGAATCATCCTTCGCTGACCGTTGATGCTCAAGCTCCCACTCATACTCTTCATGAATGACAATGCATGTTGGTTGTGCAACACCAACTCCATCAGTGGCTTATTGCTCATTCACAAAAAGTGAAGAGTTTGGAATGGACGAAAACAAGATAATATCATCTGGAGGAACACTCGAGTGCGAAGACAGAGGTCGTAGAACAAAATGCATATCAGAACTCGAAGGAATCACAACCAATTCTATGTGAAAATTGAGTGAACTAAGGTTGGGAGGATGTGAAAGTTGAACAAGTGTGTGAGAATGATCCTCAACATCACTCGTCCATGGTGGAGTTGTTGAATGAGGGGAAGGAAGATAGTTAGTCGAGACAGTGACCACATCCACATGAGATTGCATAACCCCCTCACTGAAGAAAGTTGAGCGAGGCTTAATCTCAAGCCTCTTCTTGGGATGGGTAGGTTTCTTGAGGCAATACTCAAATCGGTCCCAAAGATAGGAAAATTTCATTTGGCTCCTCGGAGCTTGAAACTGAAAGTCACAGAAGCGCTGCCTAAAATCTATAACCGATTGATGTGGAGCCTTCTGTTGCTGTAACAGTTTTTGGTCAAGATGGTCTGGATAAAAATGATAGAAAGTGTCTTTAATGAGATCACAGAAGTGCTCAAGTGAGTGCATGTTGTCAGTTGGTAGGCTGAGCAGCCATCGATGTGGAGATTCACAAAGTGTGTGTGCAAGCAGCGAGTTGACCTGTTCATCATAACACCCATCTTCCTCATGAAACATGGAAATAAAGGCATGTAAGTACTCAGTCCATGCCACTTCGCCTTCACCATCATACGTGTAAGTGGAAAAGAGATTGAAAAACTCCCTTATGATGGAGACATCTTCATGATTTGTAAAACATCACAGAGGGAGAAGAGTGCAAGAATCCATGAAAAGTAAGAAAAGGTTCAAAACTAGATGAGAGGGCATAGCTTGTCATTTGGCCCTACTTCTAGCGCCAGAAATGTTGATGGTGTTGGACCCGCCAACATGTTAAGGGGATCTCCCTGGTAAGAATTCCCAATTAGATGTTAGATCATTTGATTTAGGAGTCCCAATAGTGGGTCGTATAACAATGCCTTGACCATGATTTCGCATAGAGGCAAGTAAGATAAATATATTAGTAGCAAGGGTGTGACTACTGTAGTGAGTCAAGGAAGGTGCAGGAGAGGTTCTAACACCGGTGGGTTGAGATGAGTGCACCCCTTGGAAACCTATTACAATACTTGGATGGGAAGGGAACACACGAGCGAAGATGCATCACAAGATGGAAAGCAAGTCAGTTTGAAATCCAAAGTGATGGTTAAACCAATCAACACATTTCAGAAAGATTCATACATGCTCATACAAAACAGTCCATACATGCATGCGTAATTGTTGACATGGGAAATTTGCACTATGCCAACAAGGGGAACTAACCCGATCGCAAGCCCCAATTAGACTTGCTTTCGTTTGGAAAGGCTAGCTCTAACGGGTTTTAAGGGACCCTGTTAACCGCTTGAACATGTCAAAAGATTGCTTCTGGGAGGAAGACTCTAATTAAATCAACAAAATGAAACAACTAACCTCTATGTATTAAATCTTATCTATGCTACTTCTAGCTACTCTATTCTAGTCCTAGCTACTCCATAATCTATCCTGCAAGAGCATAATACAAAGGTTTAAACATCATATATATGCTCATTTGGCGCATGATAAAGAAGGTTAAACATCATACATAGATTCAAGCCCAAATGAATCAATCACCGAATTCACTGTTGGAAAGGACTGTATTAAAGCTAAATTTCAATCCAATAACTCATATAGGAATCCACATTCTTATATGGAATTAAAACTACAAATGATGTTTAATTCGGTTCCAAATCAGAGACCATTCACAAGTTAACCATGAAACTGAATCACACTCAATTTAAAAAGACTAATAGTGAACTGTAACTCATCAATATACATAAATATAAATCACATTTACATTCATTCCAATAACAACACTCTGATCCAAAACAATACAATGAGTATGAAATTAAAGGCTCCTTCTTCCCTAAAAAACAATCCTCCTCATTGACAATAAAGCAACGTTGTTCTTCTCAAAAATAAAAATCCCTCCTCCTTTCTCCAGAGGTAATATTTATGCCTTTACCCTTTCTTTCTGTCTCCCCTACCTCTTCATCTCCCCAACTATTTTTCGGAATGCAAATCGAGTACACAGGGATAGGAGTGGTGAGGCTGCTTCCATGTTGAAGTCACTTTGTTGTAGCATTTTGCTTCCCAAGAAATGGATAGGTGTTGAAGGAACCGAGCGTGGATGTGTATCCCTTCACTGCACCTATGTGGAATGTTTATTATTCCCTGCCACTTGCTGAGGGAAACTTGAAACACCGTGTCCATCATCTCACACCCGACACACTTTGAGGCATTTCTGGAAGAAGTGACATCTTGAGGGATCTGTGCTGTGCTTTCCTTGCCATAGAACGAGCCTTCATCATGCATAGCGATGGTCCACCTCCCTTTCTGCATGTTTTAGCTTTGTAGTACCCAACCGGGGTTGCAGAGGTGTCATCTAGACATATAGCACCTCTATCTGCGACCGAATCCGCTTGAGCTCACCTGTAGAGATAGTTCATATTAGCCTTATTATTATGAAAAAATGATAAAACGCCTGAAACAACAAATTTTTGCATTCATGAAGCATTTTAGACATCAAAAGAACAATCGTGAAAGAATCGGCCCCCTGGTCTTTAATCCATACATTGAGTCAGTCCTGTAGACGAAAACTCAATTTACACTGAAATTTATTGCAAAACACACAAACAAATCAAAATTCAGACTTGAAACACCCCGATCGAGGTGGAGAAAGGTGACCTGCACAAGGTCATGATGGGGAGCAGGACACGAAGGCATTTGCATCACCTAAGGGTAATCATGCTAATCATGTTAAGCTCGGGGGCGACGACATGCAGAGGAGAGCGAATACCAAGACAAGGAACTGGGAGGATCATGGAAATGACAGGGGTTACGAACGATGACAATCAGGTAATGAAGCAAAGGGTAGGTGGCGACATTTCTATAAAAGTAGGAGAAGGCAGCAAGACAGATAAGGAGAAGACAGGAAAGGTGGCATAGAGTGAATCAGTTTGGCAGAGAAACCTTAGGTATCGTCTCAGAAGAAGGCAAGTAGGTATGGCGGAGGGGGGTCGGAAGGAAAGGCTGTTTAGGGAGGGAGAGGAGAGGATCATGCGGAGGGAGCGGGAGCGATCGGAGGAAGAAGAAGGAATGATCTGGATTTAAACAGGAACGCAATAGATTGCAGAGATAACCATAAATATAGAGATGCGATAACCATAAATAAAGAGATGCAGCGGAAATAACACTTCATTTCATTAATGGAAAATACCAAAATATGCTTACAACCAGAATTGGAAATAAACCAGCTAGGACGATGGTAGCTTATCTCTGAGAAGAGATGCGCGACTACATGCCTCTGAACTGTGTTACAATGAGGCTCGAAGGCCTATTTATTGTTGAGAAACAATGGAAAACCCTTCACATTCCAAAACCTACCCCTAGAAGATGAAACGCCAAATTGTGGGCCCCGTTTTGGGTAAATTGGTACATCAATTTCCCGGGGTCGTAACTTTGGCATACGATCTCCGTTTGACGCGTATGATAGCTCGTTAGAAAGATCTATCCGAGAACTACCATTGTTGGAATGGGCAACATCGGTCCATGACCCATGTTGCCCCTGGATTCCCCAAAAAACGTCATTTAGGGCCTCAAAATGGCTCCGGAAGTTCAGGACCCGAAAAAAAAACTGCTAAAAATAGTAAATTGTGCTACAATTACGGAAACTAAAAACTGAAAGAGACAGTTGCGGGGATCCAAATGGGATAGGTGGTTGGCCACCAACATCCACCTGGATGAAGGAACCTGTAGGGAAGGGGAAATGGAGACCGGGAAGGAAGAGCGCATGGAGAAGGTGAATTTCGAGGTGGGGCAGAGTAGTAGGGGAAGCAATAGCGGTCAACCAGCCAGAAGAGGGAAGGGTAGAAGGCGCAGGGGGTGAGGGAGACCGAGGCAAATGGAACCCTGCAAAACTGAGCCTTTGGTGCCAAACCAACAGAAAAGAAGATGCAGGTCCACTGAACAGAGCGTTCAGGAAGCGGAGAGAGCTTAGAACACAGAAACCAATGAGAATATCAGGAAGATTATCGATGCGCTGGAGGATAAAGCCCTGGAGGAGGTTTCAGATCCAGAAATGGAGGAATGGAGTACGCTCCTCCCGGACCCTGGGAATACAAGAGGGCGCTTGACGCTATATAAACATGCATTGCATATGTACTGGGTAGTGAAACATCTATTAGCGAAAGCCATGGAGCAGTTTGTTGAAGAGATGATGGAGATGGTCCAAGGCCCATTGAATTTGAAAAGGGAGATGAACAATCTGCAGTTCATGATCTAGAAATAGGACATCAGAATGGAGGAAATCTGTGGCATGCTGAAGAAGATAACCAGTGCGCAGCACGGGGAGGAAATCAAACAGGTTTTCATGGTTGATTAACTGTTTAGCTCTGTTCTCTTTTGAATTCTCTTCTAGGCTTAAGAGAATCAACTTTTATAAACATGTCTTTTGATCTGGAACAACTAATAGGCATATAGATATAGTAAGTGAATAGTGTGTTGCCATGACTTTATGCATTTTGAAGCACCAGCTAAGATGACAAGTTGTTAAACTCATACTTTTGGTGACCAACAGACCCGGTTTCCCTTCGGGGCGGGTTGAGGTCACCAACGATTGTATATTTTGTTACTGTATATAATAGAAAAGATCTCACCGTAGCTTACAAAAGAAAAAATTCAGACTTGAAACACTATAGGCAGGAACCTGTACCCTATCAGGTCTACTATATGGAATTTTCCATTAAAAGTTGCGACCACAACATTTTAATGAATACACATGAATACACGTAACTCTATAGCCCGATTGTACAATCGCACTTCAAAATTATACGCTAGAGCCTATAACTATCGACGGGTCCGGTAAACAATGACGCTCCTTATACAAAACTTTGGACCGGGCCAATTGCGATATGTGAAATGCTCCGGACCTGATATATGTATATTGTGGTTGATAAAACCATCGAGTCGGGAAGATGGTAGCGCATCATATATATAAGCCTTGTGCCTCCTGATAGCGATAAGCGATTAGCTCCAGACTCGATATATTATATGATATGCTTAATAGGATCGGCGGGTCCGCCACATCGTTGTGCACCTTATGTTCAAGCCTAGGGACCCCACCGATTGCGATATGCGAAATGCTCTGGACCCAAAAATATATGTATTTCGATTGATAAGGCCGTTGGGTTCGGAGGGTAGCGGCACGCCATGTATGCATATGCCTTGGACTTAGGTCGACTGCAATATGCGACGGGGTTTTTGGACCCTAAAATATATGTACTGTGGTTTATATCGTTGTAGGGTTCATAGCCTTGTGGCATGCATTATGTTAATTGTGATAAGCCCCAAAAAAGGGATTTATGCATGATTTGTGAGGGATTTTCATTATAAAGAGTTAGAATGAAAATAAGGTGCGATAGAAGTGAGGGTGGAGGTGATTATGTGAGTGAGATTAGAAGTACCATGAATGCATATGAATATTGAAAAGTTTGATGAAGGGAATGAATGAAGGGATGAGTTGGGTCAAGAAAGAACTATGCGACAGAGATTTTTCAAAGGTGGGTCTTGACCATTACGAATTAAAGATTTGAGTTGGCAACGAGCTAAAGCCTCTAGGATAAAATGGATCATTCGGAGAGGTGGAAGATCAAACTTCTAGGGGGGCCCATGAAAAATTGCTATCAAGGCAAGTTTTAATAGGGTGGTGGTTGTGGCCACAACAAATGGTGAACTGCTGGGCGAACCAGTTATCTCTATTTCCAAATAAACCTTGGATCAAATAGAGCAGTAGGATGTTAAGATAAACTTGAAACATACACTGTACAGATGGAGAAGCATGGGTTCCGCTTCAACATTAATTTCTTCAGGTGGGATAAAGACAAATAGCTTCTACTTATTGATAGGGTTTTGACAGGCATTCTCCTATGGTGGTGTTATGGGATTTATTGACCTTCCTTTACCTGTTTCTCATTTTCAAAAATCCTTTTGGGGCTGTCACTAGTCTTTCCCTACTTTTTTAGGTGTGTACCTCATCTTTTTATTGCTCATCAAGCTTGATGTAGACATGTTTTCTTGCACTTTATATAAGAATTTCAGTGCTATATTTTTATTGATTGAATGGGGCGCAATCATGGATCATGCCATATTTTTAAACCACTTTAGCAAGGTTGGGCTTGCTGTGTCAACCGGTACTCTGAGCCCAGCAACAATCCTTACTCTAATTGGCTTCCCAAACAACCTGTCCTTCCAGATTGTCACAAGGACTTGACATTTCATTTCTTTTTATATAAGTCCTTCTAGTTTCAGGCACAAGGACTAGAGCACAATTAGATTTGCCACAGGGTATGAGACAGTGAGCTTAGCCCATGAAAGGAGGTTTACTTATGAGTAACAGGTATTGGACCATTTAGTTAGTGGATAGGACCAATGGAGAATGACTGTAAACCTTACAAGTAATCATAGGCTAGGTCTGAGTGGGATTTATTTAAATGCAGTGTTCCTCCATGCCAGTCTAGCTGTAGTTACACATTTTTTGTTTTATAAAGATGCCCCTACATGCTCCAGATATCCAAGTTATCAACAGATCTCAGATAGTTCCTAGCAAATTCCAATGAGGGGTTTCAGTTTGCTTTCCACTGCTGATTCTCAAGTACTCATGGGCTGATAGAAAGTTAGTTTGATCTGTGGGGACATGATGGATTTAGGAACAACAGAATCATCAGCAAGTTAATGAGGAAGGGAAAGGCCGAGAGTAGAGAATGAGGGCAAATCTGAAGGATAGAATGAGACTGGAGGACTACAATCAGCTGGCTAAATAGGAATGTAATTCAAAACAACAGAAAAATACACTTGGCAGAAAACCAAAAAGAAAGGACAGGAATACAACTAAACTAACAACAGAATGAAATGAAATCTAACCTACTCAGGAAGTAACCACCATGTGGTGGATACTGGAAGTATCTCTTGAGATGTTGGTCATTAACAGGGATTTTTTCAATTTCTCCCTGTAAGGTTTTCAATCTGTAAATTCCATGACCAATTTTCCCACAAGTTGGACTGAGCTCAGCCATGGGTGTTGTAATTTTGTGTGCTTACCTGTTGGCTAACTCATGAGAGATGAAAAGTGAATAAATTTCTCAATGAAATATATCACCTCACCTTCACTTCCATTTATAAGTTTGTCATGCTCCCTTTTGTTAATGGCTGCGGTTTTTGAGTGTTCTTTCATAATGCAGGAACTCAAGGATTTGGTTATCACCTTTGAACACTTGCCAATTTGAGATGTTATTAGTTATGGATAATCTGAAAATCAATTCAACATAAAGTTTATTCTTATTTAATATAAGATTAAGGAAAAGTTTTGCAACCATAACAGTAATCATATCAACATCTTGGTTATAATTTTGAGATATATATGTGACATTAAAAGAATCGAAATTGCTAGTTAAACTCCATACCTCATGTTCGTACCTCACCAGGTGTGGCGTACTGTATTGTATCCTTTTATTTACCTAGTTCACCATTATCTGTAAGTCATCAAAAACTATGAGATTTTTTATATTCCCTTCAATGGCTCTTCTCAGGCCTTTCAACAAGCCTTCATGTTCTACTGTGTTACTGGTGTGTGTGCATTCCAACCGGCTGGCCATTAGGCGTTGGTTCCCTAGTGGGCCAATGAAAATGTTCCCTACGTCTGCACCTTCAAGGATGTTAGAGCTATTAATATAGAGTGCCAAAAATGTATAATCTAAATTTACACCAATTGAACTATTATCTACGAAATTAATCATATCATCTAGTATAGTACGAGATAGCTCATCAGTTGGATTGTGCTAGTGTTCAATTCTTTCTTCCAACTGTGTGTTTGTCCAAGCTTCCTTGACTATTTTTGCATGGCACTCCCCGGAACAAGTTTCTGTGGCATAAACATCGGAACTATAATTCCCAAGGATAGAGTTATAGAACGTTACACGTTCATTGGGGTTGTTTGGTTCTGTTACTACGTACTTCATGTATCTTTTCCGATCCACTCTCAGCATATCACTTTTTCCCCTCTGAGGCAATAAAATATGGGACCAATTAGTTGAGAAATATCCATTTAGATTTGATGACCAGTCCCTACTAAGAAACATTCCATAAGCCTCAGGTATATTCACCACCACTTTATCAATGACTTGAGTGTATTGAGGTTTGGAAGCCATCCGAATCAACACATCTTTCAGCTCCCCAATAACTCTCACTTTCGTTTGGTCCAACTGCATAATTCGAGTTTCAGTTTTATTGGGTATTACCTGAAGTCTCTTAGCAACAACGTAAGGCATAATAGTGGATGAGGCGCCAGAGTCTACCAAGTAGTTATGGATGTTCATATTGAAAATTTCAAACGTGATGAGGAACGGTAGAGTCATAGATTTTGATTTCCTCCCTATCATAGCTGTGCTGACATCTTGGAGGTTTCGATTCATTTTAGATAATGTGGCCTCCATAGCTAATGGTATTTGGGATGAGCTAGTGGTATTAACAGGTTGGGATGTTCGCTTCTTGGTTTGGGTGCTTGAGGTGGTGGGGGTTTTGCAGTTTCGCTCATTCATAACTTTCAGCAGCAAATCTCTTTGCTGCGTTAATTTTAACAAGTCAAAATATGTGATATTAACCCTTGACTTTTTGAGATCATCTATAATATTGTATTCAATGTTATAAATGGGATAGGGCAGGGTAAACATACCTGTTTTGGCATTCTTCGATGGGGGTTTATCATCTTGAGTCACCTTAGTTGCAATGGGAGATGTCTTATTATTTTTTGGATGGTTTGCAACTGGGGTATTCCTAGAATCACCACTAGATCTATATTTTCCAACATAGACTTCAGGAGCAGATGTTTTCACAGGGCGAGTATCTTGCTTGATCTGGTCTATGGGTTTTATCGCACTTGGGAGCGGCCCTTTACTTCGTGTGTGGATTTCATTAGTGTTGACTTATATGGGGTTATCTCCCTCATTGTCATTCTCATTACTATGGAAATCCCACAAGACATTAATCTGGATTTCCTTGTCTGAGGGTTCTTCTACTTGGTATTCCTCCTCATCTCCTTATTCTGGTTCGAGCTCTAGTGTAGTTTCTTCTTTGTTAAGGAGTGATCCAATAAGATCCAGCTCTTCTGTGTTTACAACCCCTTCATTAGGTGGAGCAGGCAATGCAAGTTGAATTTGACCACCTTCTATTTTCTTATGATAGAAAGGCTTGAAGGGTTTTCTATTGTTATAGTCTCCTCCATTGCCACTAGCACTCTCCCCATGATTCCTTTTCATATCAATGACTATGTTCATTAGTTTCTTAATGATCCGATGCAACCCTTCCACATTTGTGGTGTCCTTTTCTTTATTTTCAGCCCCTTTGTTATCATTTCCATTATTCTTCTTGGATGTCTGAGAGGCTTTCTTTTCTCCAGTTGTAGGGTAGCATGCTATAAGACTGAGCATTTCATTCTCGACCTTTGCTGCTTCATCGATAGCACATTGTAAGGTTTGCGCATAACTCCTTTTAACCCACATCGCTGTAGGGACAGGGAGAGCAAAGATATAGAACTCTATGAGCACTTCCTTAGTAGGTCTAGCAGTGGATGGGATTCTATTGAACAAGGAGTTGAACCAGATGTTAAAATCCTTAACCTTCTCCTTGGTTTCCATTTTCAGATGGGATAATTCTAAAACTAAGGCCACAGGTGTTTTGTCATCACCAAACTTGTCTAAAAAGGCCTATTGAAAAGCATCCCAATAGGTGATTGACCCTATTCACAAGCTTAAATACCATGTGGAGGTGTTGATGCCTCGAAAATCACTGCAACAACATTGGGGGATAACCACCCGGTCCGGACCTTAGTACAGCTCCTTTTCCGTTTGGGATGGTGGCTCCGACTGGATATAACATGACCAGTTTCCCGATAATGAATAAAAGGGATGGATGAGTGATGAGTTGTCTGTTTTAATGATAGGCGGCTAGCTTATTCTATTAACAAAAATAAGAAAACTAATACTAATCCCGGGAACAACTTATTCATTTGAAATGCAACGTTTAATAATCCTTATCTATTTAACAGGCATATAGATGACTCTATAAAATAGACAGAGATATTCAATCATTTAAAGATTACTTCATATGAATATTCAAACGAAGCGATTAACACAAATTACTGCATTCATCATTTATATCATCGATACATATACGATTGAAAGAAAAGCATGCTATAAACAACCAATAGTGGGATGCATAAAGGATGCTGTTAAAACACATATATATAAGTGATAATAACAAGAGCGAT
>APFE030578973.1:0-54670 GCA_000404065.3 Pinus taeda
AGAAACTAACCATGAAAGAGAATATGAAATTCAACCAGTGTGTCGCAAAGTGTTGTAGTGAATGCAAAACCCTCCAAAATTTTGGCTTGCACTCAAATTTTAGAGCCTTACTTGGTCTTTCCCTTGATTGTTGCAAACATTTAGGCTCATTTCATTATATTTCCCCAAGTCATTCGAATCCTTCTATTTGCTAGATTAATTGTCATCTTTTAGCATGTATAAATGATATGTCATGTTTTTTAACCTTTTTTGGTGGTTTTGAAGGTTGGTCTTTGTGTTTACAAGTTTTCCTAGCCATGTAAACACATTTCGAACTCATGCACAAAGTTTTCAACACTGTCACACAAGTGTCATCACAGTTGTCCTAAAGTCTTTCTCAAGTGTCACACTTGTCTCTCATGAGCTAGTCACATAGTGGGTAATTATTTGTATAGTTTTTCTGATGGTCTATGTTTTCATGTCATCGAATTATGCTAAGTGTGTGATAATAATTCGAGTTTATCACGAGTCTATCTCTCTTCTGCAATTAGACATTTTTTGAAAATCTTCTCAACCAGGAAAATCAACTTCACCAAGCCCCAACAGAACTACACACTATGTTGTCTCATCCTTCATTGATGTGATCTTGTTGCTTGGAACTATGCAGTGTGCATTCACTATCGTCCAAGGCAGTTGTACTGTGCAATTCCAAAGCCAACAACCTTCCTTTCCCCCCCACAATTGTGCAATTGTCCTAGACTGATTTGAACTATGTGCTTCACACTTTCAGTCCTCAATATTTTCCCTTGCTTTTTATAACCCTACAATGCACAAAGAGCCCAACCCCCCTTGGCCTCCAAAATTGCACAAATGTGTTCTCCCTCAACTAGAGATCACTCACCTCAAGAACTCTCAATTTTTGTCCTCCGGGCCTCTCTACTGTCTAGTTCCCCTTTCCTCTAAGAATTGCATAGAACTAACATCTCAGGGCCTCATCCTACATCACCAACTACTAGCTTGAACTGTGAAATCCTGACTCCGAGTGGCCACTACACAATTTCTTTCCCCAGTAGGGACTATGCTAAAAAATTCCTCAGTCAAGCCTAATTTGCAATCTGTGCATACTTTGGTATCAAGCTCTCTCCCTGTCACCTCGAAATATGCAATGCACAGTCATGGGACCCTCTCAACAAGCATGTCACTTGTCCCGAGCATACATCATGGATAATAATGCATCAACTTAGGATAGGGAGTTTTCATATTAATGTCGTCCAATCATGAGTGAATTTTAGGAATAGGTTGATTGTCAATTCATGGTGAGGCAATGAAGAACGATAAGAAGGAGGGAAGCATGCCTAAAGAATCACTTGTGGCTAAACAAGTGAGTGGACCTACGAAGAGAAATAAAAAGCAACACAAGTTTGCAACCACCTTCCAAAACTGAAGATCATTGAAGACCCTGCATCATCAAGCTATACAGAGGAGAAGAGAAAGGATATCCAAGAACACATCTATCACTCAACATATCCAGTGGGCACTCTCGAAGAACCACACCCTTTAAGGTACAAGTTAACTTTGACATGCCCATCTTTGAAGGTCATATATATGCAGGCACCATAGATAAATGGTTAAATCTACTAGAAGGAGATTTTTTGTTTATGATTTTTCCAGTTGAGAAAATATTACTTTTGCACTTCTCAAAGTCGTCCCCCATGTCAAGGACCAAGGGAAATAATACACCCTCACTATTTTCAATTTCACCCACTTGGAATTCATTCCAGGATGCCATCAAGGATCATTACTACCCTATTGGGAGCTATGACGATAAGTACATAAAGTGGACCATGCTGTGGCAGGGTAGGGACCAAGACGTGCTGGAGTTTACCAATGTTTTTCATACCCATTGTATGAAGTTGGCCTTCAAGGATTTGTTAACAGTGTTGGATCCACCAACATGTAAGAGGATCTCCCCGGTAAGAAGTCTCAATTAGACCTGAGGCCGTTTGGTGTGGGACTCCCAGCAGTGGGTCGTATGGTAATGCCTTGATCGTGATTTTTCACAGAGGCAAGTAAGATGACTCTATTGGTAGCAAAGGTGTGACAACTCCAGTGTGTCAAGGAAGATGAATGAGAGGTTCTAACACCAGTGGGTTGAGATGAGTGCACCCCTTGGAAACCTGTAACAGTACTCGAATGGGAAGGGAACACACGAGTGAAGATGCATCACAAGATGGAAAGAAAGTCAACTGGAAATCCAAAGTGATGGTTAAACCAATCAACACATTTCAAAAAGATTCATACATGCTCATATATAACTGTCCATACATGTGTGCATAAGAAATAAAATACATATTCCATTTAGATTAAACAAGACAGATGGAATACAATACAACATATTCATGAAACGTGTTGGCCCTTATTATATAAAGAAGTGTAATTTCCAGTCATACAATACATCCATGAACACCTGCTAGCCCCAATAGTGGAATGTTACAGCCACATCCTCCTGCTCCTCCAAGGAGATGTACTAGCTCCATGCAGTGGAGAAGCCAAGGCGTGTTACAATATTGTCCAAGCTCTTTCCAAGATAGTCTTATCGGAAGCTTCGCTGACCAAAAGCCTTTACAATGAGTTATGAGGTTCTCTTTATAGAAAGGGTGGGGTGAGTCTTGACATTCCCCTTTGTGACAGTTCATCTACCCTCATGACTCTTCATATACTCTATGATTGTTACCTCCAACTATTGAGACTTGAACTTCCACTTGACATGACGTTATATTACAATGCACATGCGAGACAAAAATAGCTTGAGCAAGCCATGAAAGACATCACTGACACTCGGTCCATTGAGGTGAGACCAACTCTTTTACATGCTTGTGATGGTGAAGGTGGTGAGTTGATGCCAAGCTTGGTCGTCGGTCTGCATGCACCCCATATTAACATTTTATTGAAGTGGGCTCTTGCCTCCATTGCAACCGTTGCATTGGTTTGGATCCTTCATCCAAATCATCTGCTAATATGCACATGGTATTCTTCGATGCGCCTAAACTGGAAACACATTGATGCATAGTGTCCATGCTGATGTTCAAGTGTGTGCTAGTGGTCATGTGCATCAACTTCCCGAAGTACATGTTCAGCTCCAGTTATACTTGCTTCTTTTCTTTGCCTTGGTGAGTGTGCTAAATGGGTTGGATCACATGCATGCGCACAATGACATGAATCTCTTGCATGTGATCAACATTAATTCTCACCATGTTTGCTTCGTGCCAGCTGCTGGGATATATCTATAACTTTTGTGGGCACAATTTCATCCATGAGTGCATGTTGTGCCCACTGATGTTCCTGTTCCTGCTGCAACTCATTCGTCTGTCTGTGTAGCTTCATGTTCTTCCTTTATTTGCTTCTTCAACACATGCAACTCCTTCTTTGTTCCATTCTCGATCTTCATGTGATCTTCATGTCACAACATCACCTCATAGCCTGAGTCTCCAAAGTTGCTTTCATCATGAGTTGATCTACTTGAGCTTGCAACTTTGTTCCACCTTTGTGTTGTCAACAACCTTCCTCTTGCATTCGTTCCATATGTTGCGTTCATTACATTCGTTGCATTCGTTTCATTCATTCCATTCATTGCATTCATTATGTTCATTGCATTTAGTGCATTCGTTGCATTCATTTCATTCGTTGTGCTCATTGAATTCGGTATGCTGCCTTCATCTGTTGTTCATGATGCTTCTTGTTGTGATGCTACTCCTGACATATCTTCATTTCCTTGTCTATGAACAACTTGATATCTTCATGAGTAGGTAAGATCATACACATTTGATCGACTGCATCTCCAGGTTTTCTCTGAATGGTGTCTTTGACTCGCCTCTGTTGAAAACCATTGTACCTGCACTGATGAGAGGCAGATGAACACCTCCAATACCTGGAGACATGGTGACACTCATTATAAGAAATGTGTCAAATGAAAACAAAAATGAACTTGAAAACTGACTTGCAACATACCTATGTGACTGATCATGAAGGTTGCACAATTTCAGTCGGGAGGTCAAGAGACTGACTACCAAGACTGCACAAGGCAAAGTCTAGGCTACTGGGAGACTAGTTGACTACTAGAACTATGCAATGCATAGTCCAGTCTGCTTGCTGACTGCTGGAATTGCACAATGTGCAATCTTAGCTAGCAATGGTTGCAGGATTAATGACTGCATTGTGTAATTTTTTGGGCCAGCAGTCACTATCCTTCGAAAATGCGCAAAACAGTCCTGGAGGACAATCACTGGGAAAAAATGTGTGTTTCCTAAGAGGAAGACAGAGCCTTCTCTCTCAGGATTGCGCAATGTTGTCTTTGTGACACTCTTGGTGAGGTAGAGTTCGGTCCAAGGCTACCTAGACTCGTCAATGGGAAACTAAACACAAATGTGAGTACGAATGCATGGTGATACTAAGTGTAATAATAAGTGAATGATCATGCATGCAAACATTGAATGGAAAATTCAGAAAATGAAACAACATGCATGTGGGTGAAACGAGTCACCGAATCAGCAATCGTTCGTCAAAAATAGTTTCATGCATGTGATAGCAGTGAGGTAGCAACGAAAACTAAAATAGTGCTAGGACAAGCCAGTATACATATAAATGACAACAAGCACTCACTGAAATCAAGCAGACAACGTTCATAGGAAGCGAAACAAAAAAAAGTGCTAGAAATGCAACACAAGTCATGGAAAGCAAGCTTACCCCAAAACAATTGTGTTGAGTGTGCCAATAGCTCCTAGATGTGATGTGGGATGTCAGAGATACAATTTTGATGAGGGAATGAGCTCTGTGGTGTATGATTAATGAGTTTTGATAACATCGAGGTTGTGATGCGCATGCCGCAAATCTAGGGAAAGCGACACTTGGTGAGAGGTTTTTGAAATGATCCTTGAATGTAACTATTACACAACAATTTGTCACCATCCCTGTTACCCCTTCTCCCGTACCTTGGAGGACTCATTTCGGGACCTGTGAGAAGTGACATGACCTGCAAACACTTGCATTGTATCCCCTTGAATATGAACTTCATATGCCCTGAAGACACCTTCTACAAAATACCCATAAAAATAGCCCTTTTTCCATTGGCGCGGTTTCACTGTGTATCACTCGCACTAATAGGGGAAATCCTCCAAAGAGGGCGCGCCAGCTGGCGCTCTATCTCAGAGTCGCACTTGTGCTAGCCTAGTTGGGTAAAGTTTTTAACAAACAAACTTATGAAGGTTATTCCTAACCCACTCATGAACTGAATCTATATTGAGTTGGTTTAGTTTGGCTTCGAATCTCCATAGGAGGGAAGTAGGTCTCCACCTCTCATGGAAGCTTCTTAGTGATAAAGCCAATCCCATGAATATTGTGGATGATCCTAACTCCTTCCCCTCTATCTATAAAAGCTTGTCCTTTTGCCTTTGACAAGCTGGTTCCAAATTCTAGTTTTGAAGTCCCAAAGTCCAAGAATTGCTAAGCTCATGCTACAAGAAGCCTTCTTCATTCCCATAAGGCTAAATCTAAAGTAAGGAGATTCTTGTCCAAATAACCAAGGAGAGAGAGGCTTGTTCCCATTCCCAACAAGCTTTGCAAGGCATGCGCTACTGATCATCCAGCCAAAGGAGGATTTGACGTCAGAACTATGGTTGTATTCTTCTTTGTTTATCAATAATAGACGACTATTATTATGGTTCCACTCTTATTGTCTTTGTAATATGATGAGTTATATCCTTTCTGACTAATATATAGTTGCATCTATTGGATTTTATGATTATGTTTGTGTCGTTCTTTGCATGTGCAGGTGTCCATTCATGGAGATCGTGGGGATCGTGACCAGCTGGAGCAAAGGAATGGGAGCGTCAACTCTTCTACACGTACTAGCATTAGAATCCAGGTAGGCCCTCATCATAGGTCTTTAATTTTCAAGTAGGAACTTGCGTGATAGCGTTGTTTGATTGTTGCTAGAACCATTCAGGGCTAGTAGGGATCGCCTCTATTTGCAGAGGGGATTTACCTCCACAACAATTTGGCGACTCCACTGGGGAGTTAGCTTTTTGTCTTGTTGTTTGATTTGTAAAATTTAGACGGAGCCTGAAGTGCGGCTAGATAGCCTTCGAAACGCTATTGCCCTGCATTAGCGAAGTAGATCAATGCCACTTCAATCCATCTCCGGTTTGGGTTACGAACTGAACAGCTTGGAACTTGCCTTATTTCTTGGTTGTTTCTTGGTTTTTCCTGCTTGGTTAGCCTTCTAGGTTGAGTTCTTGTACTGCTTCTCGTCCCTTGGTGTACTTGGTTGCTGTTGGCCTAGCTTTGGCTTGCTTGTTTTTTATTTTTGCATAGAAAACTTGACTGGCGCGCTTTTATAGTGTTACAGTTGCACCAATTGGCGCTAGTTGCTCATTGACAACCCACACCAATCCCTAAAAGGCTCTAGTTGCAGCTTGACAGTCGCGCCAGGACTGGGAACTTTTGAAGTTTGCTTGGTTCTGAGCCTCTTGAGCTTGGTTTTTTGTTATGTGTACCTTTTTTCAACTACTTGAGTGTGTTGGAGTGTTGTTTGACTGGCTTTGATCTTTACCCTTTGGGTGTTTTCCTTTTTCCATCGATTTCACATTTCTAGCCCTAGGGCATCTAGTGGATTTGTGTGTCGAGCCTTCCTCAGGTGTTTTTGATCTTCTATTGGTCTAGTCGACTCTATGATTGCTCCCTTGCACTTTTTTCGTGGTTGTAAATCATTTTATTGCGTTATTTGGGTGACTTGCTCTGTTTTCACTTGAATTTCGCTTAGTTTCGCCTTGATCCTAGATTACACGGCTCATTGGTGTCTTTGGGACTTTTCTCATTCTTTGGAGGTTTGATTTGCAGTTTAGGGATCTGAATGTGCTTGTATTGAGTAGAATTTGTTTGTTATCATTTCTCAAAGTTTTTTTAGTGCATTTTTCCATCAACATAAAAGAAAAGATCTCTTTTGCTTTGCATTAGTTAATGAGAATTAGAGCTTTTCATTGTGATTAGTGATTAGTGATCTTGAAGAAAAGTTTGTTAATTTCCATTAGCTGCATTAGAGAGGTTATTTTCTATTTTGTGATCATTTTGTTTGCATGAAAGCTCTCAAACCCTCTTGTAACTAGCATTCATTGAATGAAATGACATATTTTGGCATATAGTTTGCATCTAGGGAATTTTGAGATATTACATACGGTAAGGCCTGAAAACTGAAACCTAATACAAGATCAACGTTAAAATGAACTTAATGAATCTAACAATGCATTGGAACATAACGCACACTATTTAGAGGTCTAGGCTAAAGACGTGCTCCGGCGTCGTTAAACCTAGTCACTTTTGTTTCCACTCAAGGTTGGGTGATTCCTCCTTCTATGACTCAATAGTGGTCTAGTACGGAATTGTGCTCCCATGTACCATCGAGTATATGGGGAGACCCCACTAGGTTATCATCCTTTACCCATAGGAAGCCGTGTCTGCCACCTTATGACTTGTAACACACCGAACACAACATTCGGGAAGATTGACTGCCATACGGAAAGTCCTTGGTTTTCATACGATTGCCAAGGTGGATATGTAGTTTTATGGATTGTCTGGTAAACCTTTTGCCTAGTTCTCCAGAGTAGTCATTTTTTATCCTTTTCGGACTCCCTAAAAGAAAAGGCTCATCTAAGCATTTGTCACTTTGGGCTCATTAAACATTCGAAGGTGACTAGAGTCATCTTTTTGTCCTTTTCTAGACTCTTTAAAGATGAAAAGGTCAAGTTATGTCCTTGTGTCTTAAAATTTATTCACCCGCAATCACACGCCCTGTTACATTTTGTTTGTTGGTCATTTGATTGTGTGTCTTGACTTTTTTTTAGCCCCGTGTGTGTGGTTTTTAGTTTTGATGGCAACTTTTCCAGAGTTCACCAACCCAAGAATCCCCTCTGAAGGGAATCCTAGTCATTTTCCTCCTTTTGGGAATGTTGGTGCTCCTTACATGGCGACATTGTCCCTTCCTGGGTTAACGGTTGGGTTGCCTGTTTGGTTGTTCTCAACCTTCGTGGTCCCTAGTGTCTCAACTACTGGTCAATTAGTTGCTCCACCCAAACAACATCATGTTGATTCCAAGGTGGACCTCTCCCCTTCTTTGCTTGTCTCTACGTCCTCATCTTCTACTTCGCCTGGTGAAAGTCTGGATTCAAGTAACCAGGTGGTTAAGAAGAAGAAGAAGAAGAGGAAGAGGAAGAAGTCCCATAAGCAAGAGGTTAAAAGTGCAGTTGTTGCCTCAAGTACAGCTCAGGTCGGAACTCCTTCTGCTCCTTTGCGGAAGGTTAAGTTTCCTTGTAAATTGTGCAAGGTAGACCATCTTCTTCATGATTATCTTTGCCTTCCTAAGGTCTTAGAAGTATGGTCTCATGATACGGCCTGCCCCTCATCGCCCTCTGAATCTCATGGCGATGCTATCCTATCAACTGGCAATGGTAAGACGAAAGGGAAGATTCAATTCCCCTGTAGGCTATGTGAAGGCAACCATCTCCTTCACCTTTGTCCGCTCATGGATAAAGCTTTTGTTGTTTTGGAAAGTCTTACAACTTCTTCACCCAAACTCCCCATTGGTTATCAGAGGCTCTCTTCAGACCTCTCCCTATCGACAAAGAGATTGACTTAGATTCTTCTCTTGACCGGGCTCCTCTTTCTGAACCTAGCTGTGCTAAGCTTATTTCAAACCAACCATTGGTTGGAAAGAGTGTCAACTTGAGTTCACCACCTGTCGATCACTCTGTTTTGGAAGAGTGTCATGCTCATGTTCTTCTCGTCTCATCAGATTGTCCTGAGTCCGAAAATGACTCTCCTATCCCAGCTCATCCCGAGAGTCCTTCTTCGGATCAGGGGGGCAATCATACGATTCCCCCACCAAGTAGTTCAGTCATTTCCTTTGACTGGAGTCACCTAACTACTTTCCGCCTTCCATCCCATGTGCCTTTCCAGATTATAGTACATGCCTATGATAAGGTAGTACCTGGCACTGTCTTGGATGAGGGTGCATCTGTTAGTCTTATAACTTCCACTACTTGGCAAGCTTTGGGCTCCCCACAGCTTGTGCCGGTCGCATAGAATATGATGGCATTTAACGGAGGAACCAATCAAACATTAGGGATCCTTCCAAAGTTCCCTATTACGTTGGGAGGCAAAACCATCTATATAGATGTGCTGGTTACCCAAGGTGCTTTAGATTTTAGTCTTCTCCTTGGCCGTGACTATGTTTATGCTATGGGGGGCCTTGTCTCTTTTCTTTTCTGTGTTGTTTGCTTTGCACATGACGGAAGGATCGTGAATATCGATCAATTATCGTTCTTTAGTCCCCCGGTGCCTCCTACACATTTTTCATCCCCTTCTGGTTTTATCCACCAGTTGTATCTGCCCCACCACATGTCAACTACGTGGCTACTTATCTTGTGCCTATATCCAGTGATGATGCCATCGTGCATAGTGTCCTAGGGGCATTGGGTCCTGAATTCCAAGATGTTGTCCTTCCACCGAGAGTGACACTCTTGGAAGCAACGACTTCCTGTTCATTATGATGAAGTTCGTTCGAAGCATAGTTTGCTTTTCTGTGTCAAGCTCCTTAAAAAATGAAACTGGTTTGGGTGGAGCATGGTTCGCTTTCCTATGTCAAGCTCCTTAAAAAATGAAACTGGGTTTGGTCGAGCATAGTTCTTGATCTTATGTCAAGCTCGTTAAAAAATGAAACAAGGGTTATGAGGATAGTTCTTTTACTGTGTCAACCTCATTAAAAAATGAAACAACTCCCTTTCGAAATCGAGTCTTTTGATTAAGATCTCGTAAAATACAAGTCGAGTCTTTCCAAGATCTCGAAAGTGAACCTTCATTCCATCCACTTTGTTGAATGAAATGAAGCTTGAGGGGCATGTACCTCGTTTTACGTCATTATGCTGGGGGCATGCGAACTTATAACAAGCATAGTTTTTCGTTTCAAGCTTGTGTAAACATGAAATCAAATCCAAGCAGAGTTCTCCATGGTTCAAGCTTGTGTAAAAATGAACCCATACCCGATGTACATCTCGTGATTGCCATTTTTATCCGCTCAATTATGCTAGATGAGCCTTGGTTGTTTCATTCCATTGCCACCATCTCTTTGGCCAATCATATGCGTTCACTCGGTTGTTTTTTACTTTCATGAGGAACCGCAACAATGAGTGGTTTTATTAGCCAGCCTCTTGACCATTACATGTTTTGAGCAGTTCCACCATTGTCGGAACCAGTTGCTACCCTTTATACCACTCGTTCCTCTAGGACGAGTCACGTTTAAGCTCTTTTCTAACTCATAAAATATGAAAAGATTGCCGAGTATTTTTTCCCTTTTTGACTCGTTAAAGAGAATAAAAATGGAGGTCTTCTTTCAGCTCTTTTCTGACCATTTAAAGATGAAAAGATTGTCGAGTTATTCCTCTCGACTTGTTAAATGTAAATAAGAGGCGTTCGTCTTTAAACTCTTTTTCCGACCGTGTAAAAACGAAAAGATTGTCGGACCCTTGTCGTTTCAGGTTTGTTAACGGTCACGAAGCGACGTGGTTTTGATCACTTTTTTTACCTTTTCAGATTTCAAAGTCTATCTACTCACGAAAAAGTTTATCTCCTTCGTGGTAATGGTCAGGCAGGTTTTCTTTCGAGCATGGTTCCTGATCTGTGTCAGCTCGTTAAAAAATGAACAAGGGTTTATGAGGATAGTTCTTTTACTTGTGTGTCAACCTCATTATAAATGAAAACATACTCCCTTCCAACATTTGTAGTCTTTTGATTAAGTATTCGATAATAATATAAGTCAAGTCTTATCCACTATCTCGAAAGTGAACTTCATTCCATCCACTTTGTTGAATGCTATGCAAGCTTGTGGTAGGCATTTACCTCATTTGCCGTCAGTTATGTGGGGAAGCTTATGCTTGAAAGTTATAATATGTTTTCGTCTTCACTTGATGTAAACATTGAAACGAATTTCTAAGCAGACTCTCCATGGTTCAAGCTTGTGTAAAAATGAACCCATACCCGAGTCACCTTTAAGCTCTTTTCTGACTCGTAAAATATGAAAATATTGCCGAGTATTTTTTCCCTTTTTGACTCGTTAAAGAGAATAAAAGTGGAGGTCTTCTTTTAGCTCTTTTCTGACCGTTTAAAGATGAAAAGATTGCCGATTTATTCCTCTCGACTCGTTAAATGTAAATAAGAGGCGATCGTCTTTAAACTCTTTTTCCGATTGTGTAAAAACGAAAAGATTGTTGGACCCTTGTCGTTTCAGGTTCGTTAACGGTCACGAAGCGACATGGTTTTGATCACTTTTTTAATTTTTCAGATCAAAGTCACTACTCATGAAAAGTACTCCTCGGTCATAATGGTCGGGTGGTTCTTTCAAGCATAGTTTTATACTTTTTCGGGCCCGAGAGACACAACTTTACAAAAAAAGGACACCTCTAGAGTCTTCTTTTCACTATCTTTTCAAACTCTCTAAACATGAAAAGACGCCAAGTTCTTCCTTTGTCAAACTCGTTAAAACTTAATGACATCGGATTCCGTCGAAATGATGCCTCTCAAGCATATTCTATCCCTGTCAAGCTTGCCATCCAAAAATAACTGGGGTACTCGCCAGAAATGGTGGGGGAATAAAGGAATCATAATTGTCGTCATCAGCAGTATGTCACTCTTGAACATGGCACTATCTGCATTCGTGTCTAGGTGGGGACATCTCATCTCACTTCACATTTTCCTCCATGGGTATGGGTTATCCTATTTGACCATTCATCTACTCATCGTCTCGTCATCATGACCCCTGATCATTTGACCTCAAATACTGCCAAATCCGTCGTTGTGCCGTCGATGTGTTCAAGAGAAGTTGACCTCTGCAAGAATACTCAACCTCCCTCCGATATCTCACACAAAACATATTGTCTCTCTTCGTCTCGTGTCGATGATGTGGGAAACATTATGGCCCACCTTCGATCAAGATCACTTCCTGTCGACTTCAGCTCATTATCCAGGAAGGTGACCTAGAGACCCCCTTCAGGTACCTTGGATCCTGCATGCCTCAATGGCAGGTTCTTCATGTTTGACGCGAGGTTTTCATCATTGGCCTCCAATCGGATGATTCTACGGGTGTTCGACACTGGTTCATTCATTCGCACGTCGTGGATTGTACCTATAGTACCTTGAGGACCATCGTCATTATTGGTGGCACCTCTCGCGTCTGTTAATAGCTTTCATCATTGGCTGGTAATCAGACGATGTTCATGCATGTTCGACTTCGACTCCTGTATTCACATGCTTGGACTTGTACTTCGTTCAGGTTTGGATTGAGCGCAAGACCCTAGTTCTAGTCTGTTGCGAACCAGGCTGCGATTTTGTGGATTGTTATTACGTGACTCGTTGATGGATGGCTGCGCCCATACCTGAGTCTTTTAGGATGGCTGCGACCATACCTTTTTATCATCATGGTCTCTTCAGCTGGGTGGCTGCGTCCATACCATAGACCTTCTTCGTATGTCTTTTGGATGGCTGCGCCCATGCCTAGACTACATATAATCGAGATATCAGTTGTACATACGTGCAGGTTCTTCCTGGTGGCGTTTCCAGTTCAGCAGTTTTGTAAAGCATTTCACCCCTCCCACTCTCTCGGGCTTCATGCTTTAGGGGGCATCTGTTACATAGTAATTTGTCACTGTCTCCTTGGCAGTCTCCCTACTGTGTCATGAAATCAAATCCATCATGCTCATTCTCTCTAGACTAGCCAAATGACCCTCTTTGCCAAAGTTTATTTCATCATCGCGACTGTTATTAAAATAACCGCGCTGACTGGCGGCTGATAGTGCAACTGATGCACTGCCAGCGCGGAAGCACACGGGTTTTCCGCGTTGGTCGAATTTCATGAGACAGCGCATCCTATGTTTTTATTAAGTCGCGTTGACATAGCCTCCTTCGTTATTCAGATGCGACGTCAACGCTCCAGTCCAGTTATACACCTGCGCTGATCCTATTTGGGCGAGTTTGTTCTAAACAGCCAGCCTTCCAGATGACTCCAGACCTGGTTGTTGGCCTTGTGAATGTCGCCCTCCCTTCTATGGCATGTCTGTTCGTCATATGAGCCACCTTTCTTGGAGATAAGCTTATCCTTCCACTATTCATGGAGACTCCTTCTCCTATATAAGCCTCTACCATTACCATGAGCAGCTAGTTTTGGACAGAGTGGAATTCATAGTGCTTTTAGTGCTGCTCCTAGTAGGCAATTGGTGTGATAAGTGTGGATTGCTAGAGAGCTTAAGGAAGGTTGTGAAGTCTTGTTGCCTTGTGTGAGAGAGAGAGTTGTTTGTCTTGGGAGATCTACCTCCAAGGGTGAATGCTTATGAGACTTGTTGGCTGGACCCTCTTGAGAAGGACTCAGCGTCAGAACATTGGTTGTATCTTTCTCTGTTTTTGATTAATAAAAGATATATGACTACTGTTATGGTTCCATTCTCATTTGTCGTATAATGGTTAATGTGAATTACATCCTTTCTGACTGATGTATAGTTGCTTTTACTAGATTTCATGCTTTTGTTTGTTCTCTCTTTGCATGTGCAGGTGTCCATCCGCGAAGATAGTGGAGGATCGTGACCGACCAGAGCGAAGGAGTGAGAGCGGCATCTCTTCATCAAAAAAATAGTGCTGGAATCCAAGTAGGTGTTCATTACCCACTTGTTAATTGCAACTAGGAACTTGCAGAGTAGCATTGATTTATTATTGCTAGACCCGTTCTGGGCTAGTAGGGATCGCCTCTATCCGTAGAGGGGATTTACCTCTCCAACATCTATGCTTTCTTCACTGAAAGAATTGAACTGAACAAGGTAAAAAGTGGTAAGACGAATAATTTCTACTACGGTTTGATCTTAATTGCTTTTACCTTAGAGAGAATCCCATTGATGCAACCAAAGCATGTATCACTGGGTGTAGCTAGTCCATGAGATCCACATATGCAGAGGTGGTTCGAATTGATGGCTTGACATGCGGGTCAGTCAACAATAATTTTTTCCACTACTTTCTTTAGTTGGCTTGATCAACAACACCTTGTCATCGAGGAGCATTCATACTCAGGGATGGATTTCCGTGGAGATCTAGATTTGATTCTACTAGTTGGAGCATAATGGGGTGCTATAGGTAAATTGTTTGACCAAAGTGTTCTTTGATTTTTCAAGTTTCTACATGTTTTTGTGTTTTTAATGTTTCCAAGACTAAACTAAAATCATTCTTATGCATGCAGATGTGGGTACTGTTCGACCTGTGGGGCACCAACAAGGTGCAGGTGGGCCAGCATGGAGAAACATTGGGAAAGTAGTTCTCTAGGACTTGGATTTGGCTGAGACATTAGCAGAGTTACATGATCACATAGAGGGATTAACCCTTGGTATTCTAGATGTCTCGATCAAGGAATTACCTATTAGGCTGCAGCACCACACTATTGGTGTTCCTAGCCATTGGGCAACGCTTTTGTGCCTGATAGCACAAGTCGTGACCTATTATCAAGAGCACCACTAGATCTACTTAGGATATTTTGCGTGCATTTAAAGATTTTTGGGTCAGATGACCAAATGTGTCTTGGACGCAAATTTTGTAAAAACTTTTAAAACACCTATCTATTTTACTTTCAGATTTTCTATGGTTATATGCAAACCTATTCAACTAATGATGTGAATTGAAAATATTACTTTTACATGTGTCGTAAATGTCTATTTAACACATAATTTGCTAGATAATCAGTTAATGTGTTAAAGTTTCTAGAAATATGTTGATATTGAATGTGTTCAAAATGCCTTTCCAAAATACGAACTCTAAGGACATACAAAAAATTGTTGGATTTTGAACAGTATAAATGTTTGTTAGTTGTAGTACAACGAGTTGTGAGTCTAGCCTAACGATGATTCAGCGAATACTAAGTGAAAAGGTATCAGAGAGAAGTTCAATCAACACGTTATACTCAGCAATGTTGTTCGTCGATCAACCGATACAAATCCCTTGAAAACTCACTAACTCGCCACTTGGAGCAAAAATATCCCATGCTACAGAAGATAGGTTATGCGTAATACGACTAGCACCATCGGTGTAACCAACAAATGGTTCCGAAGAGTCTGACATCTGCAACAAATGCAAAGCAGATTACTAACCAGATAAAAACTCTAAAAGACACACACACACATGCATTGAAAGCATATATACAGTGAGTTTTACTACACTCAATCAA
Source organism: Pinus taeda (assembly GCA_000404065.3). Lineage (NCBI taxonomy): Eukaryota > Viridiplantae > Streptophyta > Pinopsida > Pinales > Pinaceae > Pinus > Pinus taeda. The sequence goes on from APFE030578973.1 coordinate 15,278, forward strand.
ACATATTAATGTTTGAGGTACAACCTGTTTTGGGAATGCGACAATTGAATTCCATCATAATCTACTAACTCGTAGGCACCTTTTTCCAGAACACACTTGACAATATAAGGACCCATCCACATTGGTTCGAATTTCCCTTCTCCAAGTTTATCAGCTTCCTGATTGTAAAGCAAGACCAGGTCTCCTTCTGAGAAGATACGAATCTTGACATTTCTATCATACTGTGCCTTAATTCATTTCTTATGTGCTTCATTAGCCAACACAGCATCACAATGGGTTTCATCTAGATGGATTAGTTCCAAGAAATGTGCTTCTTCGTCAAAAGTGTCGGGTAACAGGTCAATCACAAGTTTGAGAGATGAAATTTCACATTGTATTGGTAAGACTACTTCCAGACCATACACCAACTGAAAGGGCATAAATCTAGTTTCATTTCTCACCGAGGTCCGATATGCCCACAAGACAGAGTACAGGATTAAGTGACAATTTCACTTATGAACCCTTAGAATTCTTTGCAACATCCTCTTTGGGACTTTGTTGATGGCCTCAACTTGTCCATTTGCTTGCAGGTAATAAGGGGTAGAACTATCATGTGACAGTCCTAACTTAGCAGTCATCTCGACCATCATGTGATTGCGAAAATGCAACCCATGATATGTAGCTATGGCTTGTGGTACACCAAACTAGGTAACCACATGGTTAAAAAAGAAAAGAGCAGCCATTTTGCCACTGTTGTTCAATGTTGGCATCGCCTCATCCCATTTGGCAAAATAATCAATGGTGACTATAATATACCCATGCCCCCTGACCGAGGTGGGGTTACATGTCATGAAGTCAATGTCTCATTTGGAAAATGGTCCAACAAAAATGATTGGATGCAATGGTGCAGGTGGTAATCTGGTTTTCTGGTCATATATCTGGCATGCATGACAGCTTCTGACAATAATAATACAATCCTTGAATATAGTTGGCCAAAAGTAACCAGCACTGAGAATTCTCTTTACGGTTGCATATCCAGATAAGTGCTGACCACAGGCACCATTCAATGCTTTATTAGCTTCCTCATGTGTGAGGCACCTCCATAAAATCGTATTGATACCACAATGGTAAAGGGTGTCGCCAATGATCAGAAAATCTTTGGCTTGGTATCGAATACATCGTTGTTGCGAGCGAGAGGTATCAGGCTGGAAAGTTTGGATCTGGAGATAGATCAATATATCTCCATACCACAGGTCAAATGACAATATTAGAAAGAAAGACTCATCCAAAATCCATGGTTCAGATGTTGAATCAATGAAGCTTGAGGGAAGGTCGCAAAGTACTTCTGCGAAAACTAGAGATTTCTTTGATTTGGACTTGATGAATTCCATATCAAACTCCTGCAAAATGACTATCCATTTTGAGTATTTTCCCCCCAGAAATTGACGTAAAAACATTTATGTCATAGGGTTGCAATCTGAAATGACAGTGGTCTTCCGGAGTAGGATGTAATGGAGAAATCTATGAACAGCTTGTACAGTTGCCAAAGCCAATTTTTTTGACATAAGAGTACTTACTTTCTATATCATTTAGATTGCATCTCAAATAATAAATTGGATGTTCAATCCCATTTTCCTCTTGGACTAAAACCATGCCAATGGTTGTATTTGTAGCGGAAAGATACAAGTAATAGTCATTTTGATAATTTAGAGAATACATTAATGACGCTCTAACCAAGGAATATTTAAGAGAATCAAAAGAAGCTTGCGCAACCTAATCCCAATGGAAGGGTATCCCCTTTTTCAAAAGACGTGTAAAACCTTTAGCCATCTCAGTGTAATTAGGAATGAACCTCCTCAGAAAGTTAACCTTCCCTTGGAGTCTCTGTAACTTTAAAAGATTTGAAGGTGGAGGCAAATCAAGAATTTCCTAAACCTTTAAAGGATCGAGTCGAATCCCCTCTCTAGACACTAAAAATCCAAGAAATCTACCAAAACCAACACAAAACACACATTTTTGTGGATTGAGTCGTATCTTGTAATGTCGGCACCATAAAAATATTGCTCCCAAATGTTGCAGGTGATCAGTCCACTTTTGTGAATGAGCAGGTGAATCGTCAAGGTAAGGTTGAACAATGTGCTTGATGTCATGGAAGGCATAGTTCATTGCCCTCTGAAATATGGCCCTAGCATTCTTCAAACCAAATGAGAGTTTCCTATATGCGAATGTGCCCCATGGACAAATAAAAGATGTTTTAAATTAGTCCTATGGGCAGATATTGATTTGATTGTAACCGGAAAATCCATCCATAAATGAGAATATTTCACATCTGACACATTCATCAATAATATGATCGATAAAAGGAGTAGGATAATTGTCTTTTGGATAGAACTAATTTACATCCCTATAATCAATGCATACTCGAATTGTCCCTTGTTTCTTCGTGACGGGAACAAGGTTGGAAACCCAGTCAGTAAGAGGTACAGGGTAAATGAAACCAGCGTGCAAAATTTTTTCAACTTTTTCTTTAATTGCAGCAGATTTCTTTGGATGAACAAGTCAAAGTCGTTGTCGTACTAGCTTGACATTAGGGTACATTTTGATTTCATGTTCAACAGTACTAGAGTCAATGCCTGGCATCTCCTCGTAAGACCATGCAAATATATCTCTAAATTCATGAAAGAGAATACGGTAATTGTCAAGTTTTACTGGAGAACAAGATTTGTTGACGTGAATGTTTTCTACAACATTAGGCTTGGTCGAAATATTAATATAAATCATTTCTTCAATATTTGACAGGTTTCGCTCAGAATCTACTATGTCTATGAAAACTAAATTCGAAAAGAAATCAACAATTAAAGGGTGGTTTAGTTCATTTGAATAATCTTCGATGTCATCCAGAAGATGGGAACGATGATGATAATCTTCCCAAGGTTCTTCTCCTATCATCATTTATTGGATGATTCCTTCATCCATAGAATGTATACGTGAAAAAGGATTTGAAGAAGTACCATATTCTAACGAACAGTCTACCCATGCAATTGGTGAAAGTGGATTTGGGTTTGCTGCACAAGCCAGAAAAATTGATTGCTATGCAAGCTCAATGGGGCTTAGCGGCATAACCTCATTATTACTATCAACTTTAGAATTGTTGGTAATCCTCCTTAAATCAGATGAGGTGGAGGAAATCATGTTGAAAGTCTCTACTCTTTCCACTTCCGCCAAATTAGATGGTGACGGTAGCATAAAAGTACCCATTAGGGAAGGATATTTAAAGAGACCTACTCCAACACTTTGAAGTGACAAGGGGGGTCCGTGTACCAACGGAATGCTTCCCATAGTCTATGAACAATTTGCAAAGAAGGAAAGTTGATCGATAACCGTGATTCCACCCTTATGAGGGAATGCAATAGTATGAAAGTACATGGAAACCACATCAGCCATAGTATATACCCATGGCCTTCCCAATAAAATATTGTAATTGAGGGGTCCATCAACTACCTCAACTTCAACAGTGACTATTTTGCATGCTAGCTCAATTTGCAGGTTACTCAAAATCCCACAAGGAGTATATGTTCATCCATCAAAAGCTTTTAACGTGGTTGGTCATCATGACAATGGCGGTGAACCAAGCATTTTCTAGCAGCTCATTGACATAATGCAAGTAGATGCCCCCTCATCAATAATAGTTCAATGAACATTCTTATTGAGTACTTTTACTTGAATTAGGAAAGATAACTGTGTCAGTAATTGTGGTGTATATCCCGCATGGTTAAAAACCACAAGATTGGAATTCGTAGGGTTTATTCCGCTAATCGCTGACAGTAAAGCCTGCTTATGGGAGGGACAATTTTGTAACACCTCGAGTGTCGACATAGCAGAAGGTGATTGAGCAAGACCTTCCACTATGTTATAGTTCTGAGCTACTCAAGCTCAAGGGTTAAATGTCGATTTATGCACAACTCCTTTGGTGCTTTTATTGTCAATTCTGGTGCAATAGGTGGTGGAATATTTTCAAATGAAGTCGAAGTCGAAGGATTAGGTTGATCAGTGGCCTGATTATTCGACGATGACGGTGGATTTCCATAATCTTTATTTCTTGTTGACACCAAAACTTCATTTTGTGACTTTGTGATGGATAGCATAAGTACTTGGGATGTGGAAGCATGGTCTGTTGCAACCAAATGTGTCTCCGAGTTTGGAAATGGATCAGTCAACACTGCAGATGTGTTAGAAGTCTTTAGAAGTTTAGAGACCTCTGAGCAGTGTGGACAATCTCTTGTAAAATTCTCGTCATTATAGATTAGACATGGATAACGAGGTTTCCTTACCAAAGCAGAGGAATCATATGATTTCTCTTGAGGGGAATTATCTTACTTCTTCTCGTTTTTCCCCTTCTTCTTGCCTCCTGGTTGCTTTTGATTTTTGCCTTTGTTAGATGACACGACACTAACTTCAGAAGCAAGAGTGTTTTCTCATGCATTAGTAGTTTGATTGGTAATGGCAAGAGTTTGACCAGATAGTCTTCCTGCCATTTGCATGCTCGCACAATCGATCACACCGTCGCTAGCATGAGAGTCCTTACTCGATTATGGAGGTGGAGGAATAGTGAACGCTGGTCGAGGTGCATTAGGAATCTTGTCGTAGAGTGTGCTAGATTGTGTGTAAATCAAATCCAAATATTGGGCATGAGTAATTACTTGCTCTTCTATGACAACTCCACCTTTTGCCACATCCTCGGTGATTGATTGCAACAAGGATTTTATGAACCACTCAGCCAAAAGCTGATCAAGAACATGTCTTAACCATTCAACAACAACACCATCACTCGTGAATATGATCTGATATATGGGTAGCAGTATTCTATTTAAAGTTGGTTAGGAGTTCCTTTCCAGTCTCATATTTGATAGGTAACTGGAAGTGGGTCAGAAATGTGGTGGCTAAAGTCGTAAAGTTGTCGAAAGAATCTCGTGGTAACTCAATGTACCACTTGGCAGCTGTATCAGTAAGAGTTCTTTGGAAAAGAGGAGTCTAACCGAATCATCATTTAAGGAGTTTGATGAACTCCACAAATGAAAGGTCATGACATGATTTGATGGGTATTCTTTGGGATTTCCATTAAATTTCGAAATGTTAGAGGGTAAATTATGCGGAATCACCAGCCACCAAGGTGAATAAAAGATTGGATCATTAGTGAGGCTATTTAAATCTAGTAATTCTAAAGTTGCTACAAACAGCAAATGTCAATTTAGATCAGGTTGAGCATACCCAGGATATGATGGAATTGCCTGAGCAATAGGTCTTTGCGTACCAACATAGGGCATCTACATTTGGTAACCTTGATAAGGTTGTTGTTGAACAAATCTAACATAAGGTGGTTGTTGATAACTAGGTTGAATTTGTGGTTGTCCATAACCTGCAAAGCCTTGTTGACTAGGACCTTGGTAAGCTTGATATTGGCCAAAACCAGGTTGAGCCTCTTGGGCAGGTCCAAATTGGGGTTGGAATTGCTGGAATTGAGGCTATTGAAATTGGGGCTACCATCGTTATTGAATCAATTGTTGTTTTTGTTGGTACAACTATTGTTGATTTAACGGTTGTTGTTCCCAGCAATGAAAGGTTGGCCAAGTTGTGAATAAACTAAACTAGTGTAAGCCTGAGTCATTCCACATAAAGGTATACTAACCTGAGATTGTTGAAACCCGAACACAAGTGGTTGTTTTATAATAGCCTGAGAAACTTGAACTTCTTGACCCAAAACTTATGGTTGTGAGGTATAAGGACAAGCCTGTACTAGTTGAGATACAACAGTTTGAACCTGTGACTATGGTATAGTGGTAACAATAGGTTTAGTAGGAATAGCTTACACTATCTGCACTGGTTGTGTTGGATACACAAGCCTTGGTTGAACTGGTATTGTTAGTTTCCATTGACAAACTCGAATTCCAGGATGACCTGAATACTATGGGATACTACCATATGACGTTCCTCCATAGGGAGGATAAGGTGAATAAGAATATTTCTCTCCATATGGTGGCAATCCAATATTTAATGGATACATAGGTCTTTGTTGACTAGATTTCCCAGTTTGATATTGATATGCAGGATCAAACTGTTGAGTTCCCGTTAAAGAAGAACCAGGTAGAATTATGGTTGAGGACATGGGCGATAACCATGGTGTAGAAACAACCCCTGAGTGGGTTCCTGATAAATATTGGTAACCAACTGAGACAGATGATTCACCATATAGGTGTGACTCAGGTGTCATAGAAAACATTGAAGAGGTTGCGACAGAAGATTCTGCCGCAACTGTATCATATGATATAGTCTAGGATGTTGACAGTAGTTCAGCCATAGTTAACTAACTCAAAAGTTGTCCTAAATAATCGATGGGTACTTGAAAAGAAGTAGGATAAAATGGAGCAGTAAAATGAGGAGTATGAGGGTAAAGATAAAGCCCAATTCTGAAGTGGAATGGGGTTCCAGGTGTAGAATCTTATTCCAATTCTTCCTCGACAACAATTAAACCAGGTGGAAGAACTTCACTGTCTCGTGCGTAAAAGAATTATAGTGTTGATAATGTGGAAGTTTCAGTAGTTATTGATGTCTGAGGGGTAACCAGTTGATCGTCTTTCAGTAAAGTAACAACTTTTGAATGTTCAAATTCGAAGTCCAAATGTTTGGGTAAAAGAACAACAATTTCAAAAATAGGTTCCTAAACAACCTCAGGTTTAGATGTAACTTATGTTTGAACTATGATAGGTTATGGATTAACTTCTGGTTGAACGGATTCAAGTTCAAGACTAATTTCTTGTTGAGAAACTTCAAGTTGAGGATCAACTTGTTGTTGAACAACTTCAGTTACTGTTTCACTAGGATCGGTGTTAATGTCCTTAGGTAATTGTAAAACTTCTTCTTCAAAAATGGATGTACCAGAAATGGTTGGAGTAACTGGAGTCTCGATACTTACCTAAATATATGATTCAGGTAATTAAAATGAATAACTAGGAGTTCTTGATGTACTTGACTCAGTTAAGCAAGACCACTTTGACTGAATAGGTGTAGCTTCGGGCAGCAAAGGCGGTTTACTCATTGTTCTCCATGAATGACGGGTTAATGGTTGATGTTCCTCCATGATTACTGGTTAATTTTATTGTCAAAATGGAAATAAACAAAAATGGGTAAGCTAGGAAAGGTTTACCAAGCAACTGTGAACTATAGAATGCCTCCTAGCAAACCAAGAAGTAGGGGCAAGCAATCTCCCTGAATTTTGTGTTCAATGTATCATAGTGTACAAGGTAGCTAACTCGATTACCTAAGGATGGATAGCAACCTAGTTTTGTCCTCCCATATATACCCGAAGGTACATGGAGGCCCAGTCCATATAAGCATTATCTAATGCAAAACCGCACAGTGAGAGAATTCCCATATACTTTATGTACTATAACACTGCCCTATATACGCAAAGGTACATGGACGAGCTACGATATACTCACGTACGTTGAATGAGGTATCACACTTGGGATGTATTGCATACAAGTTAGCGACATTTTCTTTGTTTAATGACGTCGGAACACATCTCTAGCCTAGAACCACTAAATGCTTTTCGTTAATGACAATGCTCCATTAGGTAAATTGATGTTAATTTTAAGTTGATCTTGCTTAGGAATTTGCCTTTCAATTTCACCACGTGATGTATTATAAAATTACTAGGAATGAAACTATCATGATAAGCATTCTTTCCATTCAATTTAATGATGAAAATCCTAGCTACTAGGGATAGAGAAATTATATTTCTTTTGATCAAAGAGCAAAGAGCACAATCTAATGAAATTTCCCTACACTATTCCTATGAGCACACAAAAAAAATTTCAATGCAACATGCATGTATTTATTTTAGATTTCCTTATTGTGAATATGAACAAAAAGAAAACTATGCCCATACAATCAATCAATATTTAATAAGAACGAATACTTTTACGACAGTTATGTTTCGAAGGAAAAGAAAACTTTACGACACTTTCTTTCGAACAATGATTAATCAACTATATTCTAAATTTGACTATAGATAGATAATGACAAAGAAAACATTTAAGAAACATTAATCAATCAAGTCAAAGTAGGGCTAGACAAGGAGATAGAAACTTGTTCTCTGATCCATGACATTCATTGATCAATCAGCAAGCAAACAAACAGAGAAAAGTTGGCAAAGACACATTCCAAAGGTGGGAAACTGACCCTAGGAGGATCAGTGCAGCCCTAAATGGGAGACAGTGTGCTTTAGAGCATTGTCCCTAAGCCAAGGGTGCTCTGCAGCACATTGTTTCCCTTACAATCCTGCGCTAGTGACAGTGAGCCATTTCAAAAGGAAATTTGACACAGTTTTGACCAAATTTTCAATGCAAAAGAGCTTAAATACAATCAATGAACACAAGTAGGCTCTGCAAGGGTCCTAGGAGGTGGTTAAGCTACTAGGGAAGAGGATCTTCCCTAGTATGGTCGCCAATTTGTTTTGGAGAATTTGGTATCTACAGATAAATACTAATTCCCTAGATAAGTAGCCATATCTAGAACAACAGTTTAAAGTATTTTAGTCTTTTCCTATAAGCAATAGATAAGATGAGAAGATGAGAAGACCTACTTGTAGTTCCACTTTCTTCTCGTCTCCTTTGTATCAATCTTGTCGCTCCTTCCCATACTTAATATGCTTGAGAAGTACCTGTAAACACAAACATAAAACAAAGAATCGATCAAAGAAAAAGATCTATTGAATATAAGTGAATAGAATCAGATACATTTCACACATATAAGCATTATAAGACAATACAAACATATGGGAGAAAGGTTCAAATGCTTTATTGAATAGAAGAAGGAAATACAACCATTGTGTCTGATTCAAAGTCATTCCTCCAGCTTGGATCCCATCCACATCACATCAAAAGCATTACAATACTTGTTTCAAAGCCAATTCTCATAGCAATATTATCTCCTTACAATTCAACATAATCTAGCCCCTAATCACTTAGATGAGTGGTCCATTTATAGGGAGATGAAGGAGGTTTTGTCATAAATGGTGGCACTAAATGGCCTTCCATACTTAGAATTAGTTCCATGGAGGAAGGGATGAGAGGATAGGAGGCATCTTAACTCATTCCTCATCCATTTTCAAGCTCATAGGAATTGATAAGTGAGGGAACCTTCTAGATGACTCTAAAATATAAGAATATTCCCAAAACCCTATGTGAATTTCGCTCAAACTCGGCCAGTGCAAGTGAAAGGAAGCCTAAGTGCTTTGCGAAGAACCCTAGGATGGACTTAACTGCTCTGCAATGCACCCTTACATGGGCCTACCTACACTATTCCCTCTAGAGGCCATTTCTGGATGTCTTCAAGTCATGAAACTGTCCGGGAAGGAGGCGTTCAAAGGGGTGACTTGTTTAGGGCATGCAGCAACTAAAATTAGGGTTTGATGAGCCCTAAAACACTAATCTGGATGATGGGATTGATGTTCCCAAATGGATCTGTAACAAGGTACAATAATTATATGCAAAACCCTAGAAGCAAGTTTGCAAGATCACGAGAAAGGTTCCATGATTATTTTGTCATAAGAGAATACATGATAGATGAGCCAAACATTGAATGTTTCAAATGCCATAACTATGGCCATAGAGCTTGGGGTTGCAGATATCATATGGAATCACCTTTGGAAAACATTGAATGTGTCAAGTGTCATAACTATGGGAACATGGATCGAGATTGCAGGAATAAGAAGGTCTAGAAAAGGAAACAGGTACAGGAAGACAAAGAAGATAACAAGGTTTCAACAGTTACGCTTTCAAAATTTGTAAAATAAAAATGTCATGAGGAATTAGCAGTTGCTTTAGATAATGACTCAAGTCAATATCACCCGTTAGGTGACTCACTATTTTGAACAATTTGGCTTGTTGACTCCTTAATGTTTGTAGAGGAGGAGTCTATGCAGTAGTATATGGCATAAGTCTACAATTTATAGGAAGGTAGTTTGAACAAGATGGAAATTTCATTATAGGTTCAAGGGGAGAAAAACAGTTGAAGGACTACAAGTTACCAAGAACAAGGCAAAATTAGTCTGCAAAGGATATGCACAGGTTGAAGGAATCTATTTTGAAAAAACATTTCCTCTTTTACTAAAATGGAAGCTATCAGGATGTTTCTCACTTATGCTTCCTCGATAAAAATCAAGATCTAAAAAATGGAAGTTAAGCTAGCTTTTCTAAATGGTGAATTGGAGGAAGAGGTTTACATTGAACAACCCAAAGGTTTTATGATCTCTGAAAAAGAAGAATACATCTACAGATTAAAGAAGGCTCTATATGGTCTCAAGCAAGCTCCTAGGGCTTCATATGCTCATCTTGATGGATATCTATATCAACAGGGATTCAAGAAAGGAAGTGTTGACAACAATCTTTATGTGAAAGTGGATCGAGATAACCTAACAATTATCAAAGTATATGTGGATGATATAATATTTGGAAGTAGTGATGATAGATTAAGTAAAGACTTTGACACAAAAATGAAAAGTGATTTTGAAATTTCTATGATTGGCGAACTAACATACCTTTTAGGACTTTATATTTCTCAGCAGGATAAAGTAATATTCATAAATCAAACCAAGTACATCAAATAAATTCTCAAGAAATTCCAGATGGAAGAATGCAAGCCGATCCTTATCCCCATGGTAAAATGTTGCAAGTTAAGCTTAGAAACTTTGCCAAAGGATGTGGACCACGGGTTGTATAGATCCATGATTGGTAGTCTCTTATATGTGACAACCTCTTGGCCAAATGTGATGTAGGTAGTTGGACAAGTAGAATCAAAATAATCTCATATTATTGACATCAAAATAATTATTTAGTATCTTAAGGGCACAATGGAATATGGTCTATGGTATCCCAAAGGAAATGATCTGGTCATCCAAGCTTATACAGATGCAGACTGGATAGGAAGTGTTGATGATCGTAAGAGTACCAGTGGAGCAATATTCTATCTAGGTGATTGTCTTGTTTCATGGTTAAGTAAAAAGCAGTCTTCAATCTCGTTATCCACAACAGAAGTAGAATATGTCACGACAATCACTTGGTGTACTCAAGTTATTTGGATGAAGAAAACTTTGCAAGATCTTCAAGTCAAGTTCGATGAGCATATTCCCATAATTTACAATAACACCATTGCCATCATTATCTCCAAGAATCGTGTGATTCATTCCAAAACGAAGCACATTCCGATTAAATATAATTTCATTAGAGAGCAGGTCACTGAAAAGAATATCAAGCTTGAATATGTTGGCACAAAGGAACAAATTTCTGACATATTTACAAAACCATTACCTCGTGAAGCATTTGAGTATCTTTGCTAAAATCTTTGGATTCCCTCAAGTTTTCATTAGACTCTTTCTCTTATCTACTCGAGTAGGAAGGGGGATTCGAGGTGTGTATAGGTCCGCAGGATGGTTGTTTTTCAAGGGGAGTTATCCTTTTCCATTGATGACAAAGGGGGAGAGAAGGTAGTAGGAAGAGATGTCATGATCGCAGGGGGAGTACTTGTGTTTCCATCAATGCCAAAGGAGTAGATTGTTGATCCCTGGTTGTCATTGATGTCAACCTAAGCAGCACCAGGGGCTACCCCGATCTTGCATTGGAATTTTGACTTGATAACATACTATATTCTGAGTCAAGGATCTTCTAGATGGATTCTAATTGTTGATATGTTTTTGTTGATATATGGCACGCCAAGTAATTCTTCATGGTTTGAGAGATATTCATGTTTGAAGTTAGTAACCCTAGTCAGTGGGCTAAAACCCTATGGGGTTGTGACATGGAAATCATAATTGGTTGTGGTCATTGAATAGTCAATAATTAATAAGAAAAAAATTCTCCTACAATCCCTCCAACATTCACTTGTGGAGGACCCTCTAAACTCAAGACATTCATATAAATAATGACCCTCATATCCTCCTCTAGTAGGGATTTTGTGGCTTCAAACAAGTCATCGTCGAATTTTCACTATAACGTTTTTTCTACAAAGCTTCAGAAGTTGAAATTAAAACTCATTTGAGATGAAATATTGATGAACCTCATGACAGAATCACAGATCTTGGTTTGCTATATTTCCAGATATATGATATGAGGAAGTTAGGGTTTGTGCAGGCTCCCGAATTCCATGTCAAACAGGTGACATTGGGAACATCGTCATAACTTTCTCTCTAAGAATTGCATTTAAAGTTCATAAATAGTCACATAAAGAGGAAAAGCTTTAGTTTTTTGAGTATAATTTTCAGGGCCGAAGGTCACAACAGTGACATGTGGTACTTCCTACAAGTTTGCTCTATTAAACCCATCTATAACCTAGTTATCATGGAATATTGGGCATAACTCTTTCTTGAAGAATCCAATTGTAATTTGACCTGTGGGGTTTGAAAGAGGACATAGAGAACTACCAAAGGATGAAAGTTTAGACCCCAGATATCCGAAATTACATAGATACCACCGATTCTATATCGAGCTCCTAGAAGGAAAGAAAAACATGCATTCAAAGATCACTGCAGTAAGGACCACACATCAACAGTCAAGGGTAAGTATCCTACATCAAGGTATGTATGATTAGTGTTTACATTTTATTTTGAGTATCATCTCTGACATATGTTTTTATAGGACAATGTAAGTACATATAGTGTCTCGGTTATATCTCTATGTCTCTATATGTCACAATTAGTTTTTCGGATGTCCTATTCTTGATACTACACATTTTATGCTACATATTCTTGATGCTACACCAAGTTTGATAAATCTATATGATGTTGTAAGTTCATGTTACTTGTCTTGTAATAGTTGATAGAATGGTCTTTGTTGTTTTACTTAGAACTTGGTCCATCACAAGTCTAGGGTCTATCATCAGTTTTTATTGTACATATATTTAGGTCAGTTTTGGATATAGTCTTGCATAGAGTTCAGGCCTATATCAAGAGTGGGAGCCTTTGTCTACTGCTGCAACAAGTCAACAAAAAAAGTGACAAGCACACTTCAGGTACGCATTATAATTTTAATTTGTATTTATTCATTATTATGCACTTACATGTGTTTTTCAGGTTGATCTGAAATGATCATAGACTTAAAATGATGTAGAATTGATTAACCATTAATGAATTGAATGTTAGCTCAAAGCATGGAAATCGAGGAAAACTGCTTGAGAAGAATACCTTACGACAACTGATTAAACATAAGAAATATGCATAACAGAAGTGAAAATAGTAAAAACACAATGATACCAAACAACAAAATCGATTACGGAATTCGTACCTAATGGACTACATCTCCAGGTCCACTTTCAAGATGGGCGACCGCTTTATTAGGATTGAAACAGATGAGGTTGATTACACAGAGATTTGATCAGTCTGAATGTGCAGATAGGTACTTCTGATCACTGGCATCAAATATCTCTCTAAACTAGCTTTCCAATGCCTATCACGGTTCTCAATTCCGACTCTAGATGCTCCTATTACACTGAAAACAAAATGGCCTATGACCTCCAGAATCTACAAACAAGAATCAAAACCACTCTCCTCCTAATTAATGAAGGAAAATCCGCCTCTTATAGGCCTGTATATGCATCAAAACCAACTTGGGATTAAATGCAGAGGAATTAGTTTGAGTCTAGATAGGTTTGAAGCTCGGTCCTATTAGCATTAGACACCTAGGCATGTGGACATGACCTTCGAATTAGTTTTGTAAGAAAACTTAATAAAAAATCCAAAAATAACATTATGATAAGCCATAATCATAGGAAATCAGGCTAACCAAGCAGAGGCTAACGAGTTCCATGTGAACACCGGCGGTCGACTGCCTGACTGCCACCTAGTGGCTTATCCCCGATAGTTCCAGTGACAGTTTTTCTAGTAGCAGTTACATCTGGAGGCTAACCTTCAACGCGGTTGTAGTTCTGGTAGTTAACTTGATAGTCCATACACTTGATCACATGTTGGCAGTTGTGATTAAGATTTTCGATGCAGTTTTCCAACTGGTGGTTATCAATGCCCCTATCACATGTTTCTGTTCCGGTTAGGATACTCGCAGTCAGAGGTGACAGTTAAATGTGTATTTCAATTGTTTTATAATGTTTTTGTTTGTTTAAACATATGCCATATGTCTGAGGGTTATATTATAGGTTTGTTATGTTTTGTTTTATAATGTGATGGGTTGGTAGATTAGGTTTAGCACTTAGAACTTAGGTATTAATGCATTGTTGCATAGTTTTAAATTTAGGTTTAGGATTTAGATTAGGGTTTTAGGACTTTTCATTTAAATAACAAAAAACCCATTTGTCCCCAAATGTCACAAAATGACAATAGCGACATTTGCGATGGCAATCTTGATGACAAACCTCATTGAACTTCTGCAACGGATGACACAACCCAAAATCGTGCGAGGTGAATGATAAGACACATGTCATCGATCAATCCTGGCTGAACTGTCAACAACCAGGTGCTAAACCATCTCAACTGAATGCCATGAAACCATAAACATTACCTAAACAACCTAGTCCATAACCAACATTGTTGAAGCTGAACTGAATTGACGACGTTACTTAAACACTTGTGCAATGATCTAACGAGATCCTCTTGTATCACGGGCAAAGGTAAGTTGAAGGGTATTGCAATCTGACATCCTTTAAATACATGACAACCATCAAGGCCAAGAGTCATCATTGTAAAGTTGTAAAAGAGTCATTTTTGAAAAGTGTCATCATTGGAAGAGTCATTATTGTAAAAGAGTCAATCTACCTAGAGTCGAAAAGGCATTATTGGTAGGTATAGGAGCCTCTGTTGGGATGATGTCATGGTTGGGTCACAGGTCATAGTGTGATTAGGTGTGTTATCACCCCAAGAAACTCTCCTAGGTTGTAGCTCGGAGATGCTCAGGAACATTACAAACTCAACATAATGTCAAAAATGGATGAATGGAAGGAATGATGCTTGTTCAAGCCAGATAACCACTCTTACTTTGCTTGACTCCAGACATGCGTGAACACCCCTAAGACTACAAGGCTTTAGACCACCAATTACTCACAATTAAAGGATTGGGTGAATATGGAGAATACTAACCACACTAGCAAATGCACAGGACCCTGTGATGGCTGGCTGCAATCAGTAAAGAAGTCTGCAAATCTATTCCCTAATGCACAGACAGGATGACAGCTCTCTGGCACTAAGTAAAAAGAAACCTGAATAACACTTTCACTGATACATACAAGATTTTAACACAGAGTTAGGATGACAACTCCTCTGATGCTAAACATCAAGATTTCAAGAAAACTACATAACAGGCACAGACTAGAACAAGGTCGAGATGGAGAGTGAGCAATTAACAGCAAAAGAAGCTTGTATTAGTTGAAAATGAAGATGAGACGCTGCAAGTATCAAAGCAGTTACAGTCTCCAGAAGTTGAACCTTACATCAAAACGACAACCATCAACCTTGATTACATCTTGTTTCTGGGTATATATAGAGTTTCATTACAAAGGCTCTTGGCCATTCTAGGTATGGAGGGGTCATAATTGACCACCAGCCGCTTTAACTACCTGATGGAGGCTTTGGTGTAATTTGCCTACTTTAGTGAACAAATCCGATCTTCTCAGGTGCTCTTCTATCCTTCTCGGGCAGGTGGAGTGTCGTATGGAAGAAGTTCCATAACTATTCAATGCCTTCACTTGCTCGGGCTCTGTCCTTTTTCTTCTCAGCCATATTGTTTCTTGAATGTAGTTGCTGAAGATGAAATGTGCCAGGTACAGGTAGATGGTCATCTTCGTCCTTCCAGTACATGGAATGATTAGAGTGAGTGGACCACATGGCGGATGTACGAGCAGGGCGGAGGAGGGACATCGGCCATTGGATCAAACAGATGGATGGCAGAGATCACTCGATGGAAGGTATCGGGAGGAAACGGGGCAAGACAATAGTGAGCCATTAGATCTCAAGTGAGCATATCCAGCAGTCATCAGGCGGAGGAGACGCACGGGCTTTAACTGGCGGGCAAAGCTTTTTGAGCGCTAAGTGGTATCGCTTGCACCACCATTGAGGGTTGGGTGGTAATCGCACAACGGGGTGCAATCCCATTCAACACATGACACGTGGCAGCAGGGAACGGGCGAAAACCACTTTTATTGCGAGTTAACGTGCAGTCGGCTTGAGGGCATGGGGAGAGCGAACATCGTCCGATCGCGACGGGGATGATCGGATGGTGGAAGAAATAAATGTGCAGATTGTTTGTTGAATGCGGCAAGGACCGTTAGATCGAGGTGCCGTAATCAACGACTGTGATTATAGGGTGACAGCGAGTTATGAAGGCGCGTGGTCAGGTGATCATGGTTATATGGGGCTTAGGTTTTAGCGTTCAGGGCTCGGAGAAACAAGGATTTTGTCCTAGGTTTTGGAGGAAAGAACTGAGATAGCAAGGGGCTATGAGATTGTAAGCGGAGTGAAGGAAAATGAGAAGGATGACTTGATGTGAGTCCTCTTTGAGCATAATCAATGCGGCCAAGATCGTATTTGGTCCTCCAAATGTCAAAGTAGTGTAGCAAAGCTAACACTGGCTCCTTCTAGGGATGAGATCCTCCCTGTGAGGTCTCAAGAACTGTAGACCAATGCCTTTCCTGTGAAAATCAAATTAGTAAAATTCCCTAGTGTTCCATTGGGCATGGAGTTTAATTGAGCCTACACTACCAACTGATAAAATAACATCTTTACAACTTTAAGGCCAAAAGACCTTAAACAACATAAATTTTCAAAAACACCCATTAATTGGGTCATCAAAAACTGTTTCTCCTTCCATACTTTGTAGTATGAAGGTATTGTTCGCTTGGATCTAAGAAATAATAAAAGGCCCTGTTCAGAAAGCATCAAACTTCCCATGGTTGCCTTTCTTCTTTTTCAGTGCATCCCACTTCAGAACCAAGTCTCCAACCTGAAAATTATTTGTTTTTGTCTTTCTGTCAAAGGCTTCCTTGATCTTCTTTTGATGTTCTGCAGACCTTTCAACCAGCTATTCTCTGATCTGATGTAACTCTACTAAATTAGTGATTCTTTTTGCCATGTCTTCTTCCTCATTCTGCTCTTCTTGCAAGAACTTTGCCACAGGGAGGGTTAACTGAATTGGGAATACAGCCTCAATTCCATATACTAGCTTGAACGGAGAATTTCCTATAGATTTTTTGGTGGTCACTCTGTCAGCCCATAATGCATACTTGAGTTTGGAGTCCCAATTCTTTTTGTTGTCTTCCAGTAGCTTTTTAATTATTCTTATCAGGCTCTTGTTGGAAGATTTTTCTAGGCCATTTCCTTGAGGGTAATATGAGGTGGAATGAACCAGCTTAATGCCCATTGAATCACACATGTCCACCAATTATTTTTCCCTCAAGGCTGCTGCAATGTCTGTAACCAGTTTATGTGGGCAACCAAACCTGGTGAAGATATTCTCTGTCAAGAGCTTCATGACCACATGATGATCAGCCTTTCTGGTGGGGATTGCTTCAATCCATTTAGTGAAATAATCTGTGGCTACTAAGATCCATCTGTGCTGGCCACTGGAATGTGGATTGATTTCTCCAATGAAATCCAAGCCCCACTGCTGAAAAGGGCCACTAGAACGTATAGGCTTTAAGGGCAGGGACTTCAATTGTTGCTTCCCTTCAAATCTCTGGCACCTGTCACAAGATTTAACAAATGAAAATACATCAGAAAATAAGGTGGGCCAATAGTACCCAGCTTTGAGGATTTTGTGAGCTGTAGTTATCCAATAGTGGTGTCCTCCACACATGCTGGAATGAAACTGCTGCATAACTTCTATAGATTGCTCTTTGTCTAGACACCTCAAAAAAATTCCAGCGAGGTCCCTCTAGTATAGCAGATTGTCATGGATGTAGTATTTTGTTGCCATGAGTCTAATAGTTCTGGCTTGTCTTGAACTAAAACCTGGAGAAACTTCTAGCTTCACTAAGAATTGAGTTATGGCAGAGTACCAATACAAGAAGCTAGATTTTCAGCCAATGTCTGATTCTTTTCTGGTTCAGTTGTTTCTTCTGCTGCTATCTGATCATTTTCTGAAGTTGAGCCCATGAGATTTATGTCTAGCATCCTGCAATTTTCTTCAGCCAATAATATGGCAAGGCCCTGACCCTTGACAAGCTTGGTGGGCTTCATTTCTATGTTAAATTCAATCAGCTTTGCAATCCATTTAGCCCTTCTTCCATCAGCATCAGGCTACGTTAGGACATCTTTTATTGAAGCAGAAGGTACATATGCAATTACCTTAGAATGCAGAATGTAAATTCTGAAAGCTTTCAAGGACTTGATAAGAGCATATGCTTGTTTTTGAATGGTGTCATACTTTAGTTCATCATCCCTTAATGTTTTGCTAAAAAATGCCATTGGATGCTCTGAGCCTTCTTCATCTGCTTGCAATAAAGCTGCTGCAAGGGTGTCCTCATAGGCAAATGAAAATATATGGAATTCCTTGTTGTAATCTGGGCTGATTAAAGTAGGAGCTTCCATAATGGCTTTCTTAATGGACTCGAAGGATCTTCTTGCTGAATCAATCCATTTGATCTCTGACCCCTTTTTCAACATGGAGGTAATACACTTCACAAGTTCTGAAAAATTTTGGATAAACCTCCTTACAAAATTTATTTTTCCCAGAAAGGATTTGAAATCCTTCTTTGATCTTAGGACAGACAAATTTTGTATTGCTCTTACTCTTCCTGGGTCAATTCGGACACCTACGGTAGAAACAATATGTCCTAACAACTTGCCTTCTTCTAAAGCAAACTGTGAATTTTTAAGATTGACTGAGATCCCAAACCTTCTGCACTTCAAGAACACTCTCCTCAAATGCTGCAAGTGGTCATGATGGCTACTGGAGTACACTGTTATGTCATCTAGGTAGATAAGGACAAACTTATCCTTCTCTCCCACAAATGCAATATCCATAGCTCTCTCAAAGGTGGCTCCAGCATTCATCAACCCAAAAGGCATCTTGGAATACATAAAAGTGCCCCAAGGAGTGGTGAATGCAGTCTTCTCTTGGTCATCTGGGTGTACAGCAACCTAATTTTACCCTGAAAGTCCATCCAGGAAAGAAATCACTTTAGCGCCTGAGAATTTCTGCAGCAAATGCTCCATCTTGGGTAGAGGGTAATTGTCTTTTTTAGAGCATTTGTTTAAGTTTCTGAAATCAATACAGAGTCTGATTTCCCCACTTTTCTTCCTCACCACCACGAGGTTGGCTACCCACTTTGAATATCTAAGAGGGACTATGATTTTGGCAGCTAGTAACTTCTTGATTTCGTTTTCAATTAGAGGGAGGAGTAAAGGATTTATTGGTCTCAACTTCTGTTGAAAGGGATAGTGTCTTTCTCTAAAGGAATTTTATGCCGAATGATCTTTTTGTCATATGCTTTTAGGTCACTATATTTCCAGGCAAAAACATCAGCAAATTCCTTCATTAAATTGCAGTATTCAACACTTTGAGTAGCAGACGGGTGAGTGGACAGATTTATATATCTTGGATGATCTGGACTCCCTATGTTATGCTTACAGACTGTAGATTGGTCTTCTTTTTGGGAAGCCTTATAAGGCACATCATTCTGGTCAAACAGATTTTCTAATGGAACCAGACCCTTAGGTATATGATTGCTGGGCAATTGGATAATACTATCTTTACCAATTCTATTTCTAAACTGGGATTGGGGGCTTTCTTCCAAGGCTTCATTCTCTTGGTCAATTTGCATTTCAGAGAATTCACCAATGACTTGCAGGAACCTATTCACTTCATCATCATCTTCAAAAACTTTCCAATGCTGGACATTGTCAGGTAAGGAGGGTCTATATTTCATCTGGACTTCATAAACTAGTCTAGGATGCAGGGGAGGGATGAACATGCTGGTAGACACAGCAAGGGAGTCGGCAAGCTGATTTTTAATTATGGGAATATATGAGATACAAAAACTATCAAAAGAATATTTGAGTCTCCATACCTCATCTCTGTATGCTTTCAGACTTGGGTGCTTTGCTTGAAACATTTTGTTAACTTGCTGAATGATACGATAAGCATCTCCAAACACCTTTATGTCCTTGATTCCTCTGTCCTTTTCTGCGTTAAAACCCAATATCAGAGCCTTATACTCTGTTATATTGTTGGTGACTTGGAAGGCCAGCTTACAAGACAGATGGGTGCTTTCTTCTTTTGGAGATATCAGCACCACCCCTGCTCCTGCAGTCTCCCTGGAACATGCTCCATCAAAGAACATCTCCCAAACCTAACTTCCTTGCTCTTCCTCGACCTAATTCACTGGTTTCTTGATCTGCATTGAGGCCTTATGGGATTCTTCTATTTGGAGAATACATGCTCCAAAATCAGTGTCCACAGAATAAATGGGATGATTAGAAGGATTATTTTCATCACTAATGATGTATGCCAGCTATGCCTCTCTGTACAATCTCCTGCTTTCTCCTCCAAAAACTGGGACAGTGGCATAAGATAAGTCATTCTGTAGTGTCCCACCTAGTCTCTTAATCCACCCTCTCGACAATAGCATGACAAACTTAGGAGGGACATCTGCCACCACAATATCCATCATCATGCTCTTCATGGGTAGCTGAGTTAGGGTAATGGCCAGGCCTTTGATCAAATGAGAATAGATCGTGATATGGTCTGGTGATGTCAAGGCCTAACTCTTCCATGATAGCTTTTGGCATCAGGTTGTGGCTGGCCCCTGTGTCTAGTAGGCAGTTGTGGAGGATTTTGTCATGAATGGTCAAGGAGACATAAAATGATGGATAATTATCATCAGCAGGTTCGGTCATTGGGCTAAGCACAACTACAGGCTTATCATCTTGCAAATTGACACAGTCGGTGGAGGTTTGTGTGGCTTTCAGCTCAAGAGCATAAAGGATAGGCTTTCTAAAAACTTCACTCTTTACAAGTTCTAACAAAGGTATAGATATTTTTAACTTCTAGACTTCTAATTCAAAGCTGAAAAGGGAAGGGGACTTGTCAGGACCTCTTACCTCTTGAGCTGGTGCTTTGAGGATGACTGGATCAGCCGCTAGCCCTTTCTATTTGATATTCTATGACTCTGTTGGGATAGTAGCTTTTTGAGCAGGATTCTTCTTGACATTGTTTGCTTTTGACCTCAAATTATATCTTTGTTGTTCATCATCTTGTAGAAAAGCTTCTCTGTCCCACCTTCGACTATTTTGGTCCTGCAGCAATGACTCTTCGTAGGTAGCCAATGTCAAAAAGGCAACACTGCCTTTATCTTCCATATAGTGAATTTCATCCTCTTATTCAAACTACTCCTCCTCCATGACTAGGTTTTGAAAAGGAGCTTTAAGTTTCTGTTCTTCATTTGCTTCTTTACCCCTCAGAATGATTTGCAATTGTTCATTTTCTCTTCTAAATGGATTTGGATTTCTCGGAGAAAATGTGTTTGGAAGCCTTGCCTTCCCAGAGTCTACTCAACCTTCAGCTTAGATATCTTAGCAACCAATGACTCTATCATCTTAGTCATTTTGTCTAATTTAGGCTCTGAAGATGAAGCAAAGGAAGAAGAAGCCTCACCTCTCTGCCTCCTTCTGTCAGCATGACTTTTGAGCTTTTATGCAGCCATAATATTCGACTCCACCTCTAAAGTTGCATCTTGCATGTCAGCCAGAGTGGCACATCTTCTTTCTCTCAACAACAGGCAGAAATCAGAGTCAAAAGAATTGGCATAGGTGAGCTTAGTAGAGGTGGGGGTTGGCTTTACTTCAGCTGGTATTTTACTATACATCCGGTTAAATATTTTATTAAAATCAGGCAATGATTCCTCATTTTCCCTCTTTAGGTTACCAAACTCAGTATGATAATATAGCAAGTCTTTTTTATCTCCACAGTGCTTCAAAAATGCATCATCTAATGCTTCAATATCTGTTATAGACCTAGGGGCCAGTTCTCTGAACCATTTTCTAGCCTCTCCATCAAGGCTCTTGAAAAATACTCTCATCCACACATCATCCTCACTGATATCTAGGTTATCAGCATAACTATAAAAAGACTCAAGGTGCTCTTCAGCTGTTACCCCCTCTATACCAGTGAATTTAGGCATGTATTTCTGGTATTCTCCTGCAGGCATGGGATTCAAAGGAACAGGCAAGACTAAGGGCCCATATCTAGTTGCTATGATTCTTTCCATCTTTGTAGGTGCTTGCTGGCCTACCATGACTAGGGTAGGTGGAAGGATACTGGCAGATTGAGTGGTAGGGAACAATGAAATAGATGACAGAGACAAGGGAATATGATGGACTGTATGGGAGGCTTTCTTTGGACTAAGATCCAAAGGAGAGCTAAAAGAACAAGGAGCTTTATGAATCTCTGAAGGTGTTTCTCAATGTTAGGCTCTAGATCTTCAAACTGTATATTCTCAGTTATAACCTTCTCTTGCAAAGATACATAAGGTTTCTTAGGATTACCTGATCCTGATGCTCCTTTCTATGATCTTTTCTTTGACTTGACAATCTTCTCAGGGTCAGGCACTGGGTCAGCTGGTGATTTCTGAGGATTTCTCCGAGTATGCCTTACAAATTGAGCCAAAACTATAATGTGGAGTTGCCTCTAGGTTGATCCTCCAATAGAGTCACCAGATAGATGATTACAACCAGAAATGTGCCTAGACTTTGTCTATCATCAAAATCTGGAATTGTGTCATTCTCCTTGGGAAGCTGAGCTTCAATCTCCTCTCCCCGACAACGGCACCAATTAATGTTATCACCCCAAGAAACTCTCCTAGGTTGTAGCTCGGAGATGCTCGGGAACATTACAAACTCAACATAATGTTGGAAATGGATGAATGGAAAGAATGATGCTTTTTCAAGCCAGATAGCCACTCCTACTTTGCTTGACTCCAGACATGCGTGAACACCCCCAGACTACAAGGATTTAGACCACCAATTACTCACAGTATAAGGATTCAGTGAATATGGAGAATACTAACCACACCAGCAGATGCACAGGACCCTGTGATGGCTGGCTGCAATCAGTAAAGAAGTTTGCAAATCTATTCCCTAATGCACAGACAGGATGATAACCTCTCTAGCACTAAGTAAAAAGAAACCTGAATAACACTTTCAATGATACATACAAGATTTTAACACAGAGGTACGATGACAGCTCCTCTGATGCTAAACATCAAGAGTTCAAGAAAACTGCATAACAGGCATAGACTAGAATAGAGTAGAGATGGAGAGTGAGCAATTAACAACAAAAGAAGCTTGTATTAGCTGAAATGAAGACGAGACACTGAAAGTATCAAAGCAGTTACAGTCTCCAGAAGTTGAACCTTACATCAAAACGACAACCATCAACCTTGATTACATCTTGTTTCTGGGTATATATAGAATTTCATTACAAAGACTCTCGGCCATTCTAGGTATGGAAGGGTCATAATTGACCACCAACTGCTTTAACTGCCTTATGGAGGCTTTAGTGTAATTTGCCTACTTTAGTGAACAAATCCGATCTTCTCAGGTGCTCTGCTGTCCTTCTCGGGCAGGTGGAGTGTTGTATGGAAGAAGTTCCATAACTATTCAATGCCTTCACCTACTCAGGCTCTGTCCTTTTTCTTCTCGGCCATACTGTTTCTTGAATGTAGTTGCTGAAGATGAAATGCGTCGGGTACTAGAAGATGGTCATCTTCGTCCTTCGGGTACACGGGATGATTAGAGTAGTGGACTGAATGGCGGATGTACGAGCAGGGCAGAGGAGGGACATTGGCCGTTGGTTCAAACAGATGGATGGTGGAGATCACTCGGCGGAAGGTATTGGGAGGAAAAGGGGCAAGATGTTCGTGAGCTGTTGGATCTCAGGTGAGCAGATCCAACGGTCATCGGGCAGAGGAGACACGTGGGCTTTAACTGGCGGGCAAAGCGGTTTGAGCGGTAAGTGGTGTCGCTCGCACAGCCATTGAGGGTTGGGTGGTAATCGTACAACGGGGTGTGATCCCATTCAACGCATGACGCGTGGCGGTCGAGAATGGGCGAAAACCACTTTTATCGCGAGTTAATGTACAGTCAGCTTGCAGGCACGGGGAGAGTGACCGCCATCCGATCGCGGTGGGGATGATCTGACAGTGGAAGAAATAAATGTGCGGATTGTTCGTTGAATGCGGCGAGGACCGTTAGATCGAGGTGTGACAATCAACGGTTGTGATTATAGGGTGACGGCGAGTTATGAAGGCGCGTGGTCAGGTGATCATGGTTATATGGGGCTTAGGTTTTAACGTTCGGGGCTCGGAGAAACAAGGGTTTTATCCTAGGTTTTGGAGGAAAGAACTGAGATAGCGGGGGGCTATGAGAGTGTAATAGGAGTGAAGGAAAATGAGAAGGATGACTTGATGCGAGTCCTCTTTGAGCATAAACAACACGGCCAGGCTCGTATTTGGTCCTCCAAATGTCAAAGTAGTGTAGCAGAGCTAACATGGTGTTCGGTCAAAATCATTGTAAATCATATTGTATCATGGATCATTGTCCTTGGTATGGGAATCCACACTCTTGTCTCATTTCATTCATTATAGGGTGGCAAGGAGGTGATAGGTTGGTGCATGAAGTCGCCTACAGACTAGAGCCTGTGAACACTTCAAGGTGGTAGGTTGGTCTGTTGTGGCATCCATTCTGTTGACTACTGAATAAAGCAAGGCGTTGGGGTGACCTTCTAGTGGGAGCTGGAGAATAATGCTTTTCTAGAATTCTAGGAAGTTGTTACTTTCATTTCAGTTGGGGTTGAATATTAAAACATTTATTAGAAAAGTGCTTGGTGGTTTTTGACACGGAGGGGGTTTTCCACCTAAAATTCTTGTGTCTGCTATTTTATTTACTATTATTACTACATAAACATTAATAATAATTGAAGATTAACTAATTCTCTGAAAATATTTAAAAGTGCTAATTACTAAGGAATACTGGTTCACCCCCCCGCCTCTCATTATTTCCAATAGAAATTGTGCATTTTAACTTGTATTGAAAGAGGAGGGGTAGTTTATAACTTGTTGATATGGGTTGACAAAGTAGAGTTGCACCATGCCTTCTTCTAACTTATTTTCCGCCTCTTCTTATTCTATATGCAAAAGTGGATGGTGATGATCAAGTGGGGGTTTATGGTATTGAAGAAATTTCTAATTTTTTGTATTTTTCTAGGAAATAGGAAAAAAGTACTAATGTTGATTTGTTTTTTTCTTTTTTTATGCAGAAAATATGAATGCAGAAAAATCATGGAACTAGTAAAAGAACAAGGGAGTGATTTCTTGTACAACCTCTGCAACAATGTCAAAAAGTGACGACCCTTAGTGTTACAACAAGAATGTTGGAACTCCTGAGGGCTCAACTTTAATTATCAACCCAGGGTTTGTACAAACTTAAGAGGGGTTGACACTGTATGTGCAGTGGACACCTTCCCCTTCTTAATGTTACTCCCTTTCATGTAGGTGAAAGAAGGAAATGAAACACTCAAGTGAATAATGAATTAGTCAACCCACCAATCCTAAGATTGCAGAAAGCAAATGACAACAACACAAATCTAATCTATCTTGTTGAAAAGGAAATGACGGTAAAGGAAATCTATTCTACTTTGCAGAAAAGTAAATGACAAAAAGGAAATCCATTCTACTTCTATAAATGTAAAGCACGCATCTTAAATTGATTTTTTAGTATGAAAAATCTCCTCTAACCTACTTTTGCAGGAAAGAAATAACACCTTGCTAAAAGTAAATTGCAAAAAAGGGAATATAAACTAGTTGTAGAAATCAACATTCAAGAAACAAGCAATGTAGAAGCTAAATGGAAACCTAACCAAGCCTCATCTAAAACAAAGTGGTATTAGAGAATTCATAGGCTATTCTAAGGCATAAATCTACTTATGCCATGGTTTTGGATGGACTTTGGGCAAGGGAAGAGCTCAAAAATAGACTACTATGGAATACTTTATTTTGCTACAATAAAATTCCAGCAAGCTTGTTTGTTTAGTTAACCTGCCAAATGTCTAAGATAATCAAATTCAAATGTTGTGGGGTCAATTTTGTAATTAATGTTCATGTTTTAAAACTTCAATCCAAGTGGAATCAACTCAAAATAGCTTCATTAACACATGCTAAAATTCAACATAAATTTACTACTAAAACCAGAAATTTTAGAACAATGAAGTAGTAAGCTAATCTAACAAATGCCTAAGCTAATCAAGTGAAAATGTGGCAAGTTCAATTTTGTAACTGATTTTAATGTTTTCAGACTTCAATACAAGTGGAATCACCTCAAAATAGCTTTGTGAACATGTGATAAAATTCAACAAAAATTACTACTAAAACCCGCAATTTTAGATCAATGAACTATGAAGGTGATCTAATTAATCCAACGAGGAAAATGGTTTTATTAATCTATGCTAATGATGCATCAAACTATTGATGGTATAAATAACCTAAAAACAAACTCATTTAAATTATTTAATCAATGTAACGTACAAAAGATGAAGCATGAACACTAAGTGAAGAAATGATAAATGTAACTAAGCAGAGAAATGTTGGAAAGAAGAGAAATAAAATACACAACAAGGCTCTGAGGCTCTTAGGATGGCCAAGCCCAAGGATAATTGGAGTCCTATGAAGGAAACCAAGCCTTAGAAGCTGAAAATGAAACCAAACATCATTATTAGAATCACGACAAGTACATCCATGCTGGAAGTGAATGTAGAATTGCTAAATAACAAGTCCTCTTCACAAAACACCAAAAATTCCTCTCCTCTAGAGGCTAATTCAAATTAGTACTTATACAAATTGATGAGGAAGAAAACTCCTTGAAATGAGGGCTGCTTTCCCCTCCAAAATCCCTCAAAAAGTAGATCTGGTCCCCAACATCAAGAATCTTCATTAAATGTTGAGTTTTGGCTTCTTGTAGCAGGGAACACATCCCTAGATTTTTCAATCAATGGATATTCATAATTTGTTCAATAATTTCATAATACCCTATTTATTTGTAATTATCCAATCCTATAGTAGGGAGAAAGTACCGAAATTCGGTCATTCTGTAAACCTTCAGAATCTACCCCATATTCTCACAATACTTCGCAAAATAAATAATATCGGGCACATAATAAGCAAGGATAAACCAAATTCTTAAGGACCCATTAAGACTATGAATTAACTCTATAATGTGCAAGTAAAGAGGGTTAAGGAAATGTTTAAAGTGCCTAGGAATGAACAAATGGGCCTTTTAAAATATCTAATTCTAGGACCCATCAGATAGAAAATCGCAACTACACAAATTGTATCGAATATGCCTTTATTCAATTTCAAGCAGATCTAGGATACATGATTTTATTGTGAGATAGATATCTTAGGAATATTTGAGAAAATTGATATAGAAAAAAAATAATACATCTTCATCAATCGATATTTATTGAACATGGTTTACAAATTAGGCACATATATTGAACATTATGTGTTTATTTCCAAACTTTCTTTCTGAAACAAAAATTGCCATTTTCCCTTATACCTTCCCTTTCATTATGAATTGCCACCTTTTTAAGTTCTTTTTTGGGTGGGAAAATGATTACCATCTTCCTCATAATGGCCACGCATCCACTTATTTTCCATTTAGTGGGAATTACAATGAGTATATTAAAAAATTTAAATATTATTAAAGCACAATGCATCTAATGATTTGCAAATCACATGAATTTAAAAAAAGTTAGAAAATTACCAATTATACATTAAATGATGAGATTTACCCTTGTCTATGTGAAACTTTGAGGTCAATGCTAATCATAGTCATGTTGATTCCAACCAGAGATTGAAAAATTTAATTGAAGGCGTAGTTTTGAAGGAGAGTGCCATGACCTAGCTGGATTTATTATTATTATTATTTTCAATGAATTTCTTGCACATAACCATGGGAAACAACAAACAACCCTGCATTCAATAATAGTACTATAGGCCACCTCAATGAACCACCCATGCTCAATCATCAACAAAGGCTAGCTACAGGCGTTCGCAATCTTCCAAATCAATTTTGTATTTTCTCACTCTTGGTTAATTTCTAGCTATATAGCCCAACATTCAAATCGTTGCTCACAACACATGTAATAGCCAATGGTTGCAAGATCTAGGTTGTTGTTGGGCCTTAAATTCGCTGACATAGATATCTTAATGGAGAGGGATTTGCAATTGCAAATCACACCATACAGAATGACGACAACACTAGTTTGTAAATTAAAAGAGTTTCCAGAGAGAGAAAGAGGGGTTGAAATGTTTACAACTCGTGCTTTGAAATAATGCTAGGGTCGGCTCCATGCAAGGGTATCAACAAAGAAAATGAGTAGAGTGAAAGAGTGAATAGATCTGAGAGGTAGCACATTGCACATGGTGATATTGACCTCTTAATGAAATAATTCAATTGATGCACCCTCATTGTATGTGATTGTGGCATGTGTTGATATTTTCAAGAATTGATCATTTGAGCAACTTCTTGTAAAGAAGATAAGATATTCTTTATCATTGGTCTTAATCTCAATCAACCATCATTACTTGGAAACCTTCATTTGATTAACAAGAAACTTTTAGCTCTTCTATGTGCACTATGTCTTGTTTGAATTCTCCGGTGATACACAAACATATAATTATAGATCTTCATGTAAACAACATTACAAAGATGCTTGACATTTAACGAGGAAATACAAAATATTAAATCTCAGAGATTGTTTAAGACCTAAATAAATCACATAACTGATTGAGAAGATCACTAGTGTAGATCTATGGGCATGTAGCATTACAAATATTGGATATTTAATTTATATGTAGTTACTACTTCTCCACTTTCATCATCCGAATCTTGGCACAATTATCATAAATGTTTGTCATAGATTTGATGTTGACTAGATCAATCTTAAATCAAAAAGCCATGCATAATTGCATAGCTTAATTCAAGCCAAGAACTATTGGGTTTTGAGAAATATCAATCATCATCTCTCATAACCTCACAAAGGAGCCCTACATTATTCTCCTACAAATTAGAATATTTCAATTTGTAGGAGAATAATGAAGGGCTGATTTGAGTCATTTCGAGCACAAGTCTTCTTTTCCTTATGATTGCTAGTATTTTTCAAGAGATAGTATAGGATTTATGGCAAGTTTGTTGAGGAAAGAGCTACAGTTATGGCCATGAAAGATAATTTAGAGTGAGCTATCCACCTAGTTATCCTCTGATCTTCATAGGTAATTGGTTTCATATTGTGTTTGGACATTTTTTATTCTTCACCCTTGCCATTCTCCTCCTTCGAGATCACCTTATTGCACTTGGATGTGATCTTAAATTAGACCACCCTTGGCTAAATCCTAAGAACCCTAAATCTTCCTTAGGTAGCACTTGGTAGGTATTCCTTTGTGTACACATTGACACCACCCCATCCCCATATTAAACCTTGTAACACTTATAATGAAGAAATGTGAACCCGTACCCCTAAATGCACTAGTTTTTATCTTCTTCAACCAAATAATAAAATATAAAATATAAAAATATTTCCCCTTTATTGCTATATCATTTTTTCTTTTCATTAGCTATGATCTAGGTCTAACTCCCTTTATTATTAGATCTAGATCACCATATCTTAATTATATGCTCTTTGCTTCAACATTTTGAGTTTAGATCTATTATTTTAGTTAGCTAGAAGCTTCATGATTTTAATCTCTTACAATTATTCCATCTAACACTTTTCTCCTATTATCACATGTGTCTTGGAACTAATATTTCTTATTTCCAACAAATGCATGCAAAGATTAATGTACTTTCTTTAGGTTCATTTTGCATCTTTGGTTTTGTTTATTTCAATGTGATTAGAGTAGTGAAGTCCTATTATATTATCGGTAACCTTCTTTTGAGTATTATTTTAATTCATAAATCATTCTAAGACTCTTCTTGTTATTGTATTGGCTCGCTGGATTTGTATATCTTGAACAATATGCATTTATAGCTAGTGGAATTAAGTGTTCATCCATCATTACTTAAATAAAGGTTGTTATCATTGTCAAAAAGTGAGACCATGCTCATAATTATTCCTTCTTGATCAACATTACCATCATTGTAAGATCATTTAAAAGGAGTGAATCCTAGCTACATTATGCCTCCTCTTGGGAATGGGTTGTTCCTTAGGACGTCACATTGGATAACCCAAAGGAATTACTGAGTATGTGTTATATTCTTTGCACGACTAGCCCCACATGTGATACATTACCCTAGGGGGGTCACTGGGAGGCAACATCCCCCCTATTTATAGGGTTGAAGGGGGGGGGGGCGGGGGGTGACAGCCCCCCCTACATGAGGTTTGGGGAAACACCCTGATTATTTTTTGGGCGAACCCACCCATGGTTTTGTGCATTTTTACAGATGATGGTTTTTCCTATGGTTTTGTAGATCTTTTCAAAGGAACTATGCTTATTTTCTAATCCATGGTTAATGGATTGAGGGTTTATGAATTATTTGACATGTATATAATGTATTCTAACATTGAAAGGAATATAATGAAAAATTAATATGGAGTTCTTGATTTTGGGTTAGATGAGAAAAATCTCTGTGTATATTTTTTGTTCTCACGATTGTATATTTTCTATTTTTAGGAATTCATTTGCAAGTATTATCTGTATATGATCAATTGGTATCATAGCAGTTTTGGCTTTAAGGGGACACCTTTGCAGTGAAGGTTTTTTTTTTCTTGGGCCTACAGTAGACCTTCTTACAATGGGAGATCTGTGGGATCGATTCTTGTGGTGAAAGGAAATGGAAAATGGTGGAAAGATAGAGATCGAAAAATTCAAAAAACATTGTTTTTAAGTTGTGGAAGCTCAAGATGGAGGATCTGTTAGTGGATAAAGATCAATGGGTCATTGCGGATCTAGGTACTAAACTAATGACAATGCCAAGAAAAGACTATACCAAGTTGGATCAAAAGGCAAAGAGCATAATATTATCTCAGATTTAGTATTACTGAATTTTTCAATAGAAGCTACAAGAAAATCCTTGTGGGACAAGTTAGGCACTTTTTAACAATCTAAGTCTCTAGTAATTAAATTGTTCCTGTGGAAGAAGTTGTATAACCTGAGGATGAGGGATGGAGAATCGATGATAGAGCATTTGAATGCCTTCAATGTCGTGGTAAGTCAGTTATAATATATTGATATTAATATTTCAGATAAGTGTATCAATCTGTTATCCTTTCTACTAAACTCATTGGACAGTCTAGTTGTTGCCATAGGTGGTAATCTAACTACCCTGAAATTTGATTAAAAGTCTCATCCTTGTTGTCAGAGGAGATGGGATGGAAAAACATGGAGGGCCGGAATGGAGATGCCTTGTCTGTAATAGGATTATCCAAAAACAAAAATAGAAATAGTTCCTTAAGTGGGAAATATAAATTTAGAGGGACATCTAAATCTCCAAGAAAATTTGAAAAGGTATGTTGGAAATATGGAAAAGAAGGGCACTACAAGAAAGATTGCAGATCTAAAACTCCTGAGAAAGGAAAGGGGTCTGATGATGCTCCTTCTGATGAGAAAAACACTACCTTAGATGAAGGTGGGATTTGTAATTGGCTTCTTCTAGTACACATATAGATCATGAGGCATGGTTGATTGACTCAGGTGCATCCTTTCATATGACTCCCCATAGGAAGTTGTTTTGTAAGTATGAGAAATATGATGGTGGTGATGTCTTCCTAGGTGATGAAAAGAAGGCTAGAATCATAGGATGAGGAAAAGTCAAGTTGAAGTTAGGTGGAAGGATTAGAATACTCCTCCGTGTTATACACATTATAGGATTGGCCAAAAATCTATTTTAGGTAAGCAAGATGGATGATGCGAGTGCAAAAATAGTGTTCAAGAAAGATACCTACAAGATGTTTTAAGGAGCATATGTATTGATTAGGGGAGTTTCAATCAAAAATTTGTACAAGCTATTGGGATGTTATTGATGGTTTCAACGGTTCTATTGTCCATGAAAGTGGAGCAAAAAATATTGTAGTCTCTGGAGAAAAGATTATGTTGTGGCATCAAACACTAGGACATATCGGAGAGAAGGGCCTTCAAATTCTAGATGGCAATGGTATGGTAGAATATATGTATAATTTTTCTCAAGATTTTGAATTCTGTGAACATTGTATATATGGTAAGCATAATTAGATGAGGTTTTCCTTGGTGCTAAGAGGGAAAAAATAATATTAGAGCTTGTGCACAATGATGTGTTTGGACCTGTGTCAGTTCCATCATTGGGTAAATATTTTTACTATGTATCATTTATAGGTGACTTCTCAAGAAATACATGGATATATTTTCTTAGGAGGAAATGTGAAGTATATGACAGGTTTAGAGAATTTAAGGCTTTGGTGGAAAATAAAACAAAGAAGAAGATTAAGGCGTTGAAGATAGATAATGGTGGAGATTTTTACAAGAACGAATTCAAAGAGTTTTATAAGAGTGTGGTATAACATGGAAAAAGACCACTCCATACATACCTTAGCAAAATGGAGTTGTAGAAAGAATGAACAAGACATTGATGAAAAGGAAAGGATAATGCTTAGTGGTGCTGGGTTATGACAAGAATTATGGGCAGAGGTAGTGGATATTGCATGTTACTTTTTTAATAGATCACCTTCATCAACATTGGAGGATAAGACTCCACATGAGGTATGGAATGGTAAGAAACCCTCACTCTCACATATCAAAGTATTTGGAGGTGATGCATATATATATGTTCCAAAGGAGAAAAGAACCAATTTGGATAGTAAATATGAAAGGTGCATCTTTATTGGGTATACAGATGGTTTAAAAGGTTACAAGATTTGGAACTTGGAAACAAAGAAATTTGTGTATAGTCGAGATGTGGTATTTAAAGAAGTGAAGGATTCCATGCAACACGATGTCCTACAAAGGGAAAAGGAAGTAGAGAAGACAGAGTTTGATCTGAAGGATGAAGAATCATACTCCATAAAAGAACAATAATAAGAAGAAGAAGAACCACACACTCCAATTTTGAAGAGATCAATTAGGGAAACAAGGAAAATAGAGAGGTATACTCTATTTGATTTTCATTCCAATTTTTCTTTATCTATTACTAATTACAATCCCAAAATTGTCTGGGAAGTAGTGGATTTAAAGGGTGGAAACTCTAGAAAAAGGCCATGGTTGAAGAAATAATAGCTTTGGCCAAGAATGAGGCTTGGGATCTAATGGAGTTGCTGACTGGAAGAAAATGGGTGTTTAAGAAGAAGATGAATACAAAAGGAAAAGTGGAGAAATATAAAGCTCAATTACTAGTGAAAGGTTATTCCCAAGTGCCAATAATTGATTTTGGTGATATTTTTTATCCTATTGCGAAGTTAGATTTTATTAGATTACTTTTATCTATTGCTACTTCTTTTGATTTTGAGGTAGAATAGATGGATATGAAGATAACATTCCTACATGGGGATTTAGAAGAAGAGATCTACATGAAGCAGTTGGAAGGATTTGCAATGAAGAGTAAGAAAAAACTAGTATGCAGGTTAAAAAAGTATCTATATGGGTCAAACAAATCACCAAGGATGTCATATCAAAAATTTGATACATATATACAAGGACATGGTTTCACAAGGAGCAAAGCAAATCACAGCTTGTTTACAAATTAGTTGGTGATATTGTTATTTATTTGGTCTTATGTGTGGATGATAAGTTGTTGATTGGAAATGACCGAGAGATGATCCAAGATGTGGGGACCAAATTTTCCTTTAAATTCAATATGAAGGATCTTGGTGCTGAAAACATTATTTTGGGCATGGAAATTAAAAGAGATCGAGAAAAGATGAAGATTTAGTTAAATCAGAGGAAATATGTTGAGAAAATATTGTAGAGGTTTAATATGCAGGATAGTAAACCAATGAAGGTTTATATTCATATAGATGTAAAGTGATCTGCAAAACAGTGTCCCAAGCCACATGAAGTGGAAGAGGACATGTCTCGTGTTCCATATGTGAGTGTAATAGGAGGTTTGAATTATGTAATGATTTTTACTAGACTTGTTATCACTCTAGGAAACTCTCCTAGGTTGTAGCTCGGAGATGCCTAGTAACATATAATCTTCAATAATGTTCTCTGAACTATCGGAATAAATAATGGTTTGGATCAAGCCAAATAACCACTTTGAACCTGTTATTACTCAATACATGCATGAACACCCTCATCCTACAAGGCTTTAGACCACCAATTCTCAATAGTATTTAGATTAGATGAATGAATGGAGGATACTAACCATACCAGTAAATACATACATAAACATATGATGGCCAGCTATAGAAAGTAAATGAAACTTGCAAATCTAATACATCAACGTAGAGATAAGATGACAGTTATCTGGCATTGGACACAAAAGAAACCTGAATGGCCTGTTCAAGTGCAAGCTTAGAACATAAGAGAAATTGGAATATTGAACATATGACAACAAAAGAAGCTTGTATTACTGATGCATGAAGATGAGAAGCTTGAGTAGAAAAGTCTCTATAGTCTCCAGAAGTTGAACCATAATTACATCTTACTTTTAGATATTTATAGCTCTTTACAATGCTCTTGAGAATTTTAGGGCTTGAGGTGCCTTAATCTATCCCCACTATCTTTAACTGCTTGGTTTCATACAAGGACACAATTCCCTTTCCATTACGAAATGGTAATTAATTATGGTACAGCGTTGCCATGTTAGGTGGCTACCTTGATTATGCCAGTGAGGCTCCATGACTGTTTAATTCTATTTGCTTGTATCGTGTTGTGTCCTTTCTCTTTTGGCTAAACTTTTAGTTAATTCAGTTCAGCGGCCTGACTGTCACAATATTGATAGAGTTAACCACCTTCCTCCTTCGATAACTGACAGGAAGTAGAGTATGAGGTGCATGGGCGGCTAGATGTGCAAATCAGGAAGAACAGCGTAATGGCAGGATGGTGAAGGAAGAGCGGATAGCTATTGGATGAATTACATTGGACAAACAGAGTAATGGTGGGGTGGCGAAGGACAAGCAGAAGCACTCATGGATGAGGGCTACTAGATTGGGAGAAATGGACGAAGGAGATCAATTGCATGAGGCTTGTAGTCATGGTGAGAGCAGGTTAATTCCAAGCCGTTAGATCTCGGGTGGATAGATCTAATGGTAGTCGGGGGAAAGAAGTGCTCGGCTAATAACGATCGGAGGCGGTTTTCTAAGGTGGGAGCGGTTTCCATCAGGCGGGCATCAGGCAGTTAGTGGTAAGTGTTAGAGCCCGCCCGATTCCACTTAGCGGATGACACTTAGCAGCGGAGGAGAGAGAAAAACTGCCTTTATTGGGGGGAATTCCTCTCGCTAGTTGCCCATGTGATATAAGTGATAGCCATTAGATCTAGCGGTAGTGATCTAATGATGGAGATCGATTGAGAATGTTTCATCGATTGGGTGAAACGCAGGCCATCGAATCGGCAGGGGGAAAGATTGATGGTGGAGGGAATACGGAGGTACGGGATGTCCTCGAGAAATGTGCGGAGGGCGCATATGGACGGAAAGATAAGCTCTTCGGGGGTTGATTTAGTTAAGGTTAAAGTAGAAGAGGGTTTTTCTATGAAGTGAGGGTCAGGTTAAGATATGAGCGGTATAGAATGTAAGTGGAAGAGCGGGGAGAGTGGAGTGATGGCTCGTGTGGGGCCCTTTCTAGGACAGCAAAGCAGACCATCTTCTTCCTCTAATCTTCAAACTAGCGGTGCTGCACCTCAGGGCTAACACTGGCTCCTTCTAGGGATGAAAGCCTCCCTATGAGGTTTCAAGAAAAACCAAAATCAAATCTTCCTGCTAGTGTTCCATTGGGCATGGAGTCAATTTTGCATAAAAATAAAATCTGAGACAAAAATAAAGCTTGAGAAAATGCCCACTGATTGGGCCATTGAAAACTCTTTCCCCCTCCAAATTGTGAAGGACAAAGGTGTTGTTTGTGTGGGCCTAAGTGATAACAAAAGGTCTTGTCCACAAGGGGTCGAATTTTCCATGATTACCCTTATTCTCCTTGAACGCAACCCACTTGAGGACCCAGTCACTAAACTGAAAACTGTCCAACTTTGCCTTTTTATCAAAGACTTCCTTGATCTTCTTTTGATGTATTGTTGACTTCTTAGTCATTTGTTCCCTAATCTGTTGGACTTCAACCAAGTCACTCATCCTCCTTTCCATGTCATTTTCTTCATCTAGCTCCTCTTGCAAGAACTTGGTCACGGGGAGGTTTAATTGGATAGGAAAAACAGCCTCAGTACCATACACCAGCTTGAATGGAGAGAGTTCCCTATGGATTTCTTGGTGGTCACTCTGTCAGCCCACAGTGCAAACTTTAGCTTGGAATCCAAGCTCCTTTTGTTATCTTCTAGCAGGTTTTTGATTATTCTTACCAGGCTCTTATTTGATGATTCAGCCAAGCCATTGCCTTGAGGATAGTATGAGGTAGAATGAACTAATTGAATGCCCATTGATTCACACAGGTCCACCATTTCCTTCACTTTGAAAGTTGTTGCATTATCACTGAATAGCTTGGTTGGGAAACCAAATCTAGTGAAAATATTCTCAGTTAGGAACTTCATGACAATCTGGTGATCAGCCTTCTTAGTGGGTATAACTTCAATCCATTTGGTAAAATAGTCAGTGGCTACTAAAATCCACCTGTGCTGGCCACTAGAATGTGGATTTATCTCCCCTATGAAATCTAAACCCCAGTGCTGGAAGGGACCATTAGTGTGTATGGGCTTCAAGGGTAGGGATTTTGGCTATTGTCTTCCTATAAACCTCTGGCATTTGTCACGAGATTTCACAAATGAAAACACATCAGAGAACAGAGCAGGCCAATAATACCCAACCCTCGGGATCTTGTGGGCTGTGGCTTTCCAATAATGATGCCCTCCACAGATGCTGGAATGAAGTTGGTGCATAACTTCCACATATTGCTCTTTGTCTAAGCATCTTAAGAGGATCCTAGATGGGTCCCTCCAATAAAGTAGGTTCTTATTAATACAAAACTTAGCTGATCTGAGCTTAATGGTCCTAGACTGACCTGAGCTAAGCTGTGGAGGGACTTCTAGATTTAATAAGAAATGAACTATACTGGAATACCACTCACAAGTGGCCAAATTCTCAGCCAATGACTGGTTTTGTTTGTGCTTTCCTGCTACTTCCTTTGTTTGTTCTCCATCTGAATTTAAGCTCATGCAATTTATGTCTAGCAGACTGCAAATTTCCTCAGCCATAAGCTTAGCCAAGCCTTGGCCTTTGACAAGCTTGGTGGGCTTCACCTCAATATCAAATTCTATGAGTTTTATAATCCATTTGGCTCTTCTTCCATCAACATCTGGCTGGGTTAGGACATCCTTTACTGAAGCAAAAGGCACATAGGCAACCACCTTGGAATGCAGAATGTAAATTTGGAATGCCTTTAAGGACTTTATAAGACCATATGCCTATT
Source organism: Pinus taeda (assembly GCA_000404065.3). Taxonomy (NCBI): domain Eukaryota; kingdom Viridiplantae; phylum Streptophyta; class Pinopsida; order Pinales; family Pinaceae; genus Pinus; species Pinus taeda. Next base: position 52,841 of record APFE030578973.1, read on the forward strand.
TTTCAATAAGGTCATACCTTAATTCAAGATCCCTCAATTTTTTGTTGAAGAAGGCCACTGGGTGCTCTACATCTTCACCATTTTTCTACAACAAGACCGCTGCAAGTGTATCATAAGAGGCAAAAGAGAAGATATAAAACTCCTTGGTGTAGTTTGGGCTGATTAAAGTGGGAGCTTCCATGATAGCTCTTTTGATGGCTTTGAAAGATCTTCTTGCAACCTCTGTCCATTTTATCTCTTACCCCTTTTTTAGCATGGAAGTGATGTGCTTCACTAGCTCTGCAAAGTTTGGAATAAATCTCCTTACAAAGTTAATTCTACCCAGAAAGGATTGAATGTCCTTTTTTTACCTTGGGATGGACAATGTTTGTATTGTTTGAACTCTTTCTGGATCAATTTTGACACTTGTAGCAAAAACAATATGCCCTAAAAGCTTGCCTTCTTCAAGAGAAAAATGTGACTTTTTTAGATTTATTGGAATTCCAAACCTCCTACACTTTAGGAACACCTTCCTCAAATTTTGTAAATGATCCTTGTGACTACTGGAGAAAACTGTTATGACATCAAGATAGACAAGGACAAACTTGTCCTTCTCTCACACGAAGGCTATGTCCATGGCCCTCTGAAAAGTAGCCCCAGCGTTCATCAGTCCAAAAGGCATATTAGAGTACATGAAATTGCCCCAAGGAGTAGTGAATGCAGTCTTTTCTTGGTCTTCTGGGTGTACAGCAATCTGATTGTAGCCTGAAAATCCATCCAAGAAAGACATAATTCTAGCCCCTAAAACTTTTTGCAGCAAATGTTCCAACTTGGGCAGGGGGTAGTTGTCTTTCTTAGAGCACTTGCTTAGATTCCTAAAATCAACACAAAGCCCAATTTCTTCATTCTTCTTCCTCACTATCACAAGGTTGGCTATCCATTTCGAGTACCTTAGGGGAACTATGATTTTTGCATTTAGCAACTTCTTGATCTCCTTTTCAATCAAAGGGAACAAGAGAGGGTTAATCGGCCTCAATTTCTGTTTGAAGGGGATGGTGTTCTTCTCTTGTGGAATCTTGTGCTGAATAATGCTGGTGTCATAGGTTTTAAGGTCACTGTATTCCCAAGCAAAGACATCAGCAAATTGTTTCATCAGGGTGCAATACTCAGAGCTTTGGGTAGAGGACAGGTGAGTGGACAAATTGATATATTTTGGATGGGATGGACTCCCTATATTATGTTCTTGAACTGTAGACTCACTTTCCCTTTTGGCAGGTTTATACAGTACATCATTATGGTCAAACAACCTCTCTAGGGGCACCGACCCTTTGGGTATATGATTACTAGGCAGCTGCGCAATACTATCCTGATCAATTTTGTCTCTCAGCTTCGACCGGATACATTCCTCAATGGCTTCATTCTCTTGGTCAAGTTGCATTATAGAGAATTCATCAATGACCTATAGAAACGTATTGAATTCATCGTCATCTTCAAAAACTTTCCAGTACTTGACATTGTCAGGCAAGGATAGTCTATATTTCACTTGGACTTCATAAGTCAACTTACGAGGCAAAGGAGGGATGAAAGTGCTCGCAGACACAACAAGGGAATCAACAAGCTGATTCTTAGCTCTAGGGATGTACAAAATACTAAAGCTAGCATGATCCAGATTATCCACAGTTTTGTGTTCATTCTGTCAATGTTTCAAACCCCAAAGAGGGTCCATCATCAGGACTAATTTAGATAGAATATGAATGAAAGCTTATTGAGAGAAGAGTCTATCGACCTGGGAATAAATAAACCTAGATCCCTAATTTTTAAAGAAGCTGAAACTTATATGTATGATTTCTT
>APFE030578973.1:57812-68005 GCA_000404065.3 Pinus taeda
TTATATTATTGATAAAATCGCCTTCCATTTTTCCTATATACCATGGAGATTCGCCCATTTATTATACTTATAAATTTACGGGAGGTTCTTAAAATTTTCCCTAGAGGTGAGGCTCCCTTTGGGCTTACAACAAAAGGAGAACCTAAAGAATCAGGAGCTTTATGTATCTTTGATATATTTCCTTCGCTGCTAGTATTAGATACTATACTCTCAAAATGTATTCATTCTATTGCAGGATTTTCTTAAAGATCTATAGAACATTGTTTAGGTTTACCTGAACCTGATGCTCCTCTTTGGAAAGATTTTCCTTCTTTGATGATCTTTTTAGGGTCAGGTACTGGGTCAGCTTGTGACATCTGAGGATTTCTCCAAGTTTTCCTTCCAAACTAAGCCAGAATTATGGAGTGGAGTCGCCAAGAGGTTCGTCCTCCAGTAGAGTCGCCAGATAGATTATTACAACTAGAATAGTGTCTAGACTTTTTCTATCATCAAAGTTGGATCTATGTCGTCTCCCAGGGAAGTTGAGCTTCAATCTCCTCTCCCCGGAAATGGCACCAATTATGTTACCACTCCAGGAAACTCTCCTAGATTGCAGCTCGAAGATGCCTGGTAACATATAATCTTCAATATTGTTCTCTAAACTATCGGAATAAATAATGGTTTGGATCAAGCCAGATAACCACTTTGACCTTTTTATTACTCAAGACATGCATGAACACCCTCAACCTACAAGGCTTTAGACCACCAATGCTCAATAGTTTGTAGATTAGGTGAATGAATGGAGAATACTAACCGTACCAGCAGATACATACATAAACATATGATGGCCAGCTACAGAAAGTAAATGAAACTTACAAATCTGATACATCAATGCAGAGATAAGATGATAGTTATCTGGCATTGGACACAAAAGAAACCTGAACGACCTATTCAAGTGCAAGCCTAGAATAGAAGAAAAATTGGAATATTGAACATATGAAAGCAAAAGAAGCTTTTATTACTGAAGAAAAAAGATGAGAAGGTTGAGTAGAAAAGTCTCTATAGTCTCTAGAATTTGAACCCTGATTACATCTTACTTTCAGCTATTTATGTCTCTTTACAATGCTCTCGAGATTTTTAGGGCTTGAGGTGCCTTGATCTATCCCCACTGTCTTTAACTACTTGGTTGCGTATAAGGACACAATTCCTTTTACATTATGAAACGGTAATTAATTCTGGTACAGCGTTGTCCTGTTAGGTGGCTGGATTGATTGTACCATTGAGGCTCCATGACTATTTAATTCTGTTTGCTTGTATCGTGCTACATCCTTTCTCTTTTGGCGATACTTTCAGTTAATTCAGTTCAGCAGCCTGACTGTCACAATACTAACAAAGTCAACCACCTTCCTCCTCAGGTAACTGACAAGAAGTAGAGTATGAGGTGCATGGGTGGCTGGATGTGCAAATCAAGAAGAACAGGGTAATGGTAGGATAGCGGAGGACGAGCTGCTAGCTATTGGATGAATTACATCGGACAGACAGAGTAATGGCCAGGTGGCGAAGGACAAGCCGAAGCAATCATGGACGAGGGCCGCTGGATTAGGAGAAATGGATGAAGGAGATCAATTGCATGAGGCTTGCAGTCATGGCGGGAGCGGATTAAGTCTGAGCCGTTAGACCTCGCGTGGACATATCTAATGGTAGTTGGGCGGAAGAAGTGCTTGGCAAATAATGGTCAGGGGCGTTTTTCTAAGGCGGGAGCGGTTTCCATTGGACGGGCATCCGGCGGTAAGTGGTAAGTGTCAGAGCCCACTCGATTCCACTTAGCGAATGACATGTAGCAGTGGAGGAGAGAGAAGAACTGCCTTTATTGGGTGGGCATTCCTCTCGTTAGTTGCCCGTGCAATATGAGTGATAGCCATTAAATCTAGCGGGAGTGATCTAACGGCAGAGATTGATCGAGCATTTTTCGTTGATTGGGTGAAACGCGGGTCGTCAGATCAACGGGGAAAATTATTAACGGCGGAGGGAATATGGAGGTACAGGATGTCCTCGAGAAATGTGCAGAGGGCGTGCATGGACAGAAAGGTAAGCTCTTCAAGGGTTGATTTAGTTAAGGTTAAGGCGAAAGAGGGTTTTGCTATGAAGTGAGGGTCGGGTTAAGATATGAGTGGGATAGAATGTAAGTGGAAGAGCGGGGAGAGTGGAGTTATCGCTCGTGTGGGGCCCTTTCTAGGACATCAAAGCAAACCATCTTCTTCCTCAAATCTTCAAACTAGCGGAGCTACACCTCAAGGCTAACAAGACCATACATTACATCCGCAGGAAGAGTATTGGCATGTTTATGTCAAAATCAGAGAAGGAGAACTAGGCAGTATTAAAGAGGGTTTTCAAGTATCTGTGTGGCACTAGTGATTATGGTTTATGATACGAAGGAAGACCATGATTGGAAAGTGTTGGAAATACGTGGCTTTTTTTATGCAGATTGGGTTGGAGATCTGGATCAAAGAAGATCTATAGGTGGGTATGTGTTTAACCTATTTGGAGGAGAAATTAGTTGGATGAGCAAGAGATAATCTATAGTGGCACTTTCAATTACAGAGGTTGAATAAATGGAAACCACTCATGAAAGTAAGGAAGAAATTTTGCTACAAAGATTGTGTTCAGATATGGGGTTAGTATAACAAGCTATAAGAATAGATCGTGACAATCATAGTACAATTTTATTGGAAAAAAACCTTACTAATCATTCGAAGAAAAATCATATAGATTTTCAATATCACTTTGTGAGGGATATGGTTGAACACAAAAAGGTGTTGTTGGCAAAGGAGAACACTTTGAAAAAAGCTTCACATGCATTGAAAAGTTTTGTGAGCACTGAGAATTTTTATTCATGTAGAGAAACAATAGGCATTGCAACCCTAGACCAATGACTTTGTACTCCTACACCCCCCTGTATGCAAAGAAAAAAACAAGTGAGAGAATGTTGGGTATGTGTTATATTCTTTGCACAATTAACCCCATACACAATAAGTTGCATCGGGGGGGTCACAAGGGGGGTAGTATCTCCCATCGTTTTGGGGGTCATAAGGGGGACGATAGCCCCCCTTATTTAGGGGGTCACAAGGTGGGGGTTGTAGGGGGGTAGTATCCCCCTTGCACATGGTTTGGGGTAGGGCCTCATAATTTTTTTTTGTTTGGGCAGACCCACCCATGGTTTTGCGCATGGTTTTATGCATGATGATTTTTCCCATTGTTTTGTAGATCTGGTCAAATGAACAACAATTATGTTCTAATACATTGTTAATGGATTAGGGGTTCATGAATTCTTTTACATGTATATAATGTATTTTAACAATGAAAGGAATATAATGAAAAATCAATTTTGTTTTCTTGGTTTTGGGTTATAGGAGAAAAATATATGTGTATATTTTTGTTCTCGTCATTTTGTATTTTATGTTTTTAAGAATTCATTTACAATTATTATCTGTATAGGGTTAAAACCTTCAAGACCCTCATTTTTCATATAATCACAACTATTGGGTGTTCTATTAGAAAATTATGTATTACAGAGCAATGGAACACATAAAATATATTGTATAAATATAAACACATAAAACAAGAGAGACATAGATATATGTGGTTCACCCAATTTAGGTTACGTCCATAGGAAACAACTAGTCCTTCCTTTTATATTATCTAGCAAACTGAAGAGATACAACCTACAACAGATTCATTGTAATTCCCTCTTCGCTCTCTGTTATAGACATATTTGGGCACTGCAACCCCAATCACATATGTCGATAAACCAAGGGCTCTTAAACCCCTAAAAGTGTTGTTTCATACCCTAAAGGATCAAGGTTGACTGATTACATCATTTCCCAGAAGTTCTCCCTGAAAAACTACTCAGAACTGGTCAAAACTGGACCATACAAACTACTCCATGCTGAGGGTGCAATGCATCTTACCTATTACACACAAGGGGTGCAATGCATACTGAAAGGCCCTTCTGTAGGGTGTGATGAGAGAGAGTAGACAAATGGAAGAGGCAGTTTGCTAGGTGGAAACTCAGAGAATCTGCTAGAAACTGCTCATATGACACTTGCCTCTCTGAAGTCGCCCATGGATGAGTAAGATATCATGAAATCTCCAAGTGGAACCAAGAACTATCAGTGAAATGACACTAATCAAAATCCCAGAAGCTGACTCAACCCCCTACAAATATCTAGATATGGATCCCTCATCCTAGAAATCCAGGGGCTGGAATTTTATATGTTGTAAGGAAGTGTTATTGGTTTCTCTATGAGACATTGTATTGTTGGGTGATCTAGCTTTTCATGAGGTGAAGAGGGCTTTCATTCTGGGAGGATGGCACTAGATCAGACAGCTAGGTTGTAATCCTCTCTTCTACTTCTATCAATAAAGTTATTTTAGTTTTCCTCCATATACTTGTATATTTCTGAATCTTGTATTTGTGTATGCATTTGTATGGTTAATGTACATCTGGTTCTACATTGTTTATGGTTATAGATATCTATGCTTTGATGGTATTTTGTTGTTTTGCCTCTACAGATGTTCTTTGAAGTGGGACAAGTGAGAAAGGAGTGGTGAAGCTCTATCAAAGGAGAGAGGAAACAAGCAAGGATCCAAGTGAAAGACTAAGGTTGGTGCTCTCTACTTCTCTCATCTATCTCCCATAAATGAAAACACAAGTTACTTTGAATTGTTTGTTTCTAAGATAGCTACCCATCTTAGTGGGACTAGCACATCTGAATTGACACTAGTTTTCCTAGAAACAAAATGGTGACTCCACTGGGGAGCAAATAGTTTGTTTGTTTTTTACTGTTGTTTGCTTTATAAACTACAGACGGAGCCTGAAGTTAAGCCAACTAGCCTTCGAACTGCTTTTGCTATGCAACTGCAAAGTAGATCAATGTTGCTTTAGTCAATCTCTGGGTTGGTTTATGAACTGAACATCTAACTTGCAAACATCCTAAGTGCCCTGGTGGTAGCTCAATAACCTCATTAGATCATACCTCTATACTTTGTGTTTACTGTCTATCATAAGCTCAACCTAATTCCCTGAACTTAGCTACAAACTGTGGGTGAAAACCAAGCTCAGTCTTGTCCCTGGACCATCGCACTGTCTCTCGTTGGCAGTCTAGATGCATTGCACCTCTCGTGTGCTGCAGGTGAGATGCATCCCTATTTCCCTTAAGGACAAGTGCGTCGATTGAATGAGACTGTTTCTCTCTCCAGATTTTGGTTTTTTCTTCATTATTTTCAGCTCTATTCAGTAATTTTGCTGCCAATGATCAGTATATCACTGTTGAAGCCTTCTTCCTTTACATTATTCAGCCTCAATTGATAAGGAATTGTGAATGTTTTTTATGTATTTTTCATCATTTACAGTCTTCCTTTGCAAATATTAGCTTAATCGAACTGTCGTCTTTCGATTCGAAAGTGTCACAACTGTCGTTTTCAGTTAAGAAAAGAGTGTCGTAAAGTCTTCCTCTTTTAGATAGTCGATTGTACTTTTGCCATTGTATTTGATTTGAATTGTCAATTCTTTGAAGTGTCGAAAATAGTTTTCCATTCGAAATTGAAATTGTCGTCTTAGTCTTCCTTTCATTTTTTAAAATAAATTGCTAAAGCGTCACTTTGAAGAAAAGTAATTCAGATCTGTACTTAGTTTTCTTTTTGGCATTCTCACATTAAGGAAACGGAAAAACAAAAACATGAATGTGCATTTGCATTTAGACTACATGTGGAAATTGATTTAGGAAAAGTGAATTTAGTGTGTGCTCTCTGCTCTCTGTTGAAAGAATCTCACTCTTCTCCTTAGTAGCTAGGATTTTCATTACTAAAAGACAATAAATGACTGTTTATCATTTTAGATTGCATATTTAGGAATTGTACATCTACATCATGCGGTGAATCTTGAAAGGCAAACTTCTTAAGAAAGATCAACTGTAAAATAAACCTCAATGAACATAAAAATGCTTTGGAACCTAACACACAACATCTAGAAGTCTAGGCTAGAGGCATATTTCGGCGTCGTAAATCCTGGTAACTATCGTTTTCATCGCAGGTTGGGTGATTCCTCCTCTTTGATACGACAAGTGCCAGTATGGACTTGTGCTCCCACATACCGTCGAGTATATATGGGAGACCACAATAGGCTGATATCCTTTATCCTTAGGAAGCTGTGTCTGTAGCCCTATCGATCGCAATGCACTAAACACAACAATCAGGAAGATTGACTGTCGTACGTAAATTCCTCGGTGATTTCTCTATAATTTACCACTGAGTTGTATATTGCATTTTTGAGATTAGTTTGGTAATCCCTCTATCTATATTTCCAGAGTAGTCACTCTTGTTCCTTTTCGACTCCTTAAAAGAAAAGGTCCATCTGAGCACTTGTCACTTCAAGCTCATTAAAAATCGAAGGCGACTAGAGTCATCTTTAGCTTTTTCTCGACTCTTAAAAATTGAAAAAGCAAGCTGTGTCAAAGCGTCATAAAATTTATTTAATTCGGAATAACATCATTGTTCCCTTGTTGGTTCTAGGTTGAGAAAATGGAGTCCACCAATCAAGGATTTCCCCTTGGGGGGAATCCTAGTCCTTTCTCTTCTTGGGGAGATATTGGTAGTCCATACATGGCTACATTGTCCCTTCCAAGACTCACAATTGGCCTGCCAGTATGGCTATTCTCGACCTATGTCGTTCAAAACACCGTAATTCCTCAATAATCAAATCAGCAACCAGATGATACTGGAGTTTCTCCCCCACCTTCTACTTCATTTGTTTCTGGCTCTCCTTCTTCCTCTTCACTTGGTGAAACTAGTAACACTAAAAACCAAGTAGCTGAGAAGAAGAAGAAAGGGAAGCAGAAGAAGAAAAAAATCCAGCCACGCAAGGGGCAACCATGCATCGTCTGGCGAAAATCCACACACTGCACCTTCCAAACCCAAATCTCCATGTGTCATTTGCAAAGGAAACCACTATCATCGAGATTTTCCTTGCATCCCTCGGATCTTTAGAGATTGGTCTCCCTGCTTGCACAATCTGGTGTCTTCAACCTCTATCGATCATGTTGAGAGTACACCATCAACTAATGAAAATGAAGTCAATGGACAAAAAGGAAGATCTAAATTTCCTTGTAGGCTGTGTGAAGGCAATCATGCCCTCCACCGTTGTCCTTTTCTGGATGAAGCTAAAAGAGTCTTGGATAACTATCCTACTTCACTACAGCGACTTCCACCTGGATACAAGAAACTCTTGCCAAGTCCATCGCTAGTTGAAAATCCGACTGACATACCTCTATTTTCGGTCAAAACGCCTATCATTGAAGATAAACCCTCCGAGTCCACACCAGACCAAAGTCAACAGGTCGAGGTAGTAGTTGTCCTAGTCTTGTCTTCAGAAGGTCCACCTTTAGATGATACAGTCTCCAAAGAGAACGATGATACAGTCTCCAAAGAGAATGAGAACGACACCGGTCAAATTCTTTTTGTTAACACAAAGTCTGATGAACATGGGGGCAATCTACTCATTCCTCTACCATAGGAGGGAAGTTCCCCATTTCAAGAGATTCATCTGTCCGTTTATTTGGTCCCTCCTCCAAGCAATCTAGTCATTTCCTTTGATTGGAATCAACTAGTAGGACCCCGCCTTCCATCTAATGTACCATTCTGAATCATAGTACAAGCTTATAGAATGATCATCGCTGGCAGTATCATAGATGAATGGGCTTCCGTGAGTATCCTTTCCTCAAATTCTTGGAAAGCGCTTGGTTCGCCATCGCTTCCGCCTGAGATTCAAAATTTGTCAGGCTTCAACAAAGGAGCCAATCAATCGTTAGGGATCCTTCCAAATTTGCCTATAACTTTGAGAAGGAAAATTGTTCATTTAAATGTGATGGTAGTCCAAGGGCCACTAGATTACAATCTACTCCTTGGGCGTTACTACATTTATAGCATGGGAGCTATTGTTTCCTCATTCTTTCGGGTGATGTGTTTCCCGTATGAAGGTAGAATGGTACAACTGGTTGACCAGCATTCATTCCCTAGTTCAAACACGGCTACTAGTCAAATGCCATCCCTAAATGGTCTCTTTGCATAAGGAATTTCTCATCAACCTCTAGTCCATCCACCTAATGACCGCAAGTGATTCGATGAATGTGACGAAACCCAGGGGGCATGCACCCTGGTCTGCTTCGGCAGGCAAACCCCAGATGAAAAGATATATTTCCTCATAGGATATATGACCAGTCTGACACACCTATTCGTGTAGGATATGGGATCAGTCTAGAATAGGATCTCCTCGTCATAGGTTATATGATTGGTCTGACACACCCATCTGTGTAGGATATGGGATTAGTTCGAAATAGGATCTCCTCGAACGTTATGTGATTGGAAGCTCACACCATTCACCTTGGTCTATTTCGATGGACAGAGCCAAGGAAGTATTTTGTCTGCTCCGCAGACGAAACAATCTTGCTTTAATGCAGGGACTTCCATATGGTAACCTATAAACTCTACTTTTCTTCATACCTGGAGGCATGCAAACCTTTTTTCTGCAAGTGAAAAACGACCGACGTAACTCTAACCCCGTAGCATTTTACTAACTTCAACTGCTTATGTTAGGTGATTGGTCTAATCCACCATTCACCTTTGTCGATGGCACTGGCAAAGCAAAAGAAATGTTTTGTACAAAACTATCCTACTTAACCTCAGTAGTTCATTAACCTTAGTATAGTAGTTGGTCGTTCCTAGCTTGCATACAAAAGGCTCCTGAGAAAAGTTTTGTATGGGGCAAGCTCACTAAAAAATGAACCTACTATTAAGAGACATCTTTTAAAGATGACTGGTACGAGCAATGTTTCCACAAAGTTCAAGCTCGTTAAAAAATAAACCTAGCACTAAGCACATGTTGGCACAAGGTTCAAGCTCATTAAAAAATAAACCCGCCTTTCAGTAAATAACCTTTATGATCACATTACTATCAGCCTTTTGAGCCTTGGTAATGTTCTTACTGTCACCTCCACTCTTTTAGCCGATCATACGCCTCCACTTGATTGTTTACCCTTTTGAGGAACAGCTACGGCGAGTGATTCTGTTAGCCACCTACTTTACACTATCATGCTTGAAAAGTTCCAAACTTACCTGGAGCCAGTTGCTACCCAAAAAACATCACTCGTTCCTAAAAAACGAGTCTCTTTTAAGCTCTTTTTAGACTTGTAAAATATGAAACGATTGTCGAGCTACTAGCCTTTCCAGGTCGTTAAAGTAAATGGAAGTGCCATCCCTCCTCTATATTTTAATCTTTTTGAACCTAAGGGATCATTACACAAAAGATTGAGTGCTTGTCTTGTTCAGCTCGCTAAAACTATCGAAAAGTCATCCATTTCGTATTATTTTATACTTTTTTGGACTTAAGGGATTATACCACGAAAAATGACTACTGGAGTTTCCTTTCCATCTCCTTTCAGACTCTCTAAATATGAAAAGGATCGAGTTATATTTGTTGTTAAACTCGTTAAAACAATAGCAACAAACTTGTCCATATGGACAAGAGCGAGTTTTACTATCTTTAGGCTCGCTAAAACATAGCGACAGGTTTGCCCAAAGGGAAAATTATAGAACAAGCATATGTTATCCTCCTCAAGCTTGACAAAAATAAAGAGGTATTGGTCAAAAATGACTGGGAAAAAGGGAAGAAAACTTAAAGAACTTCATTGGTAGAAGGTCGCTCTTAAACATGTCACTTTCACTCCATCACCATGATTGAGTCGGGTTGGATTATTCTGTTCACCGATCACATCACCATTGGTCCTCCGTACTATCCATTTTTGGGGTTAACGCTACCAATCCATTTCAGTGTCACTGATATGTTCAAGAGAATTCGTTCAGAGAATTCACCAACCTAGATAACGCCTCATCCACTGCAATACCTTCACGCTCCATTCTTTCATGACTACTACCCTAAACCTCATATCATCAGATCATTTTCACCTCCACAAAATCATTTGCTCTGTTCTGTGTTGTAGATGTGGGATTCATTAAGGCCCTCCTATGACGAGTCACTTCTTGTCGACATCAGCTCATTATCCAAGAAGCTGACTTAGGAACAACCCTTTCAGTACTTTGAAGCTTGCATGCCTCAATGGCAAGTTTCTCACTTCTGGCAATAGGTTTACATCAATGGCCTT
>APFE030578973.1:84184-106134 GCA_000404065.3 Pinus taeda
AATTTTATAACTGGTTTTTTAATTTATTTTGAATTCAAAATCATTTTATCAAAAAAAATATTATTAGAAAATGCATTTTTCCCATCCACCTAAATATTTATATAATTCTAAAACATTTAAAATTATGAGAAACTATATTTAAAATTAGTTGCATAAATGATTTCGTAAAAGTGAATTGAGTTTGTTATGTACGTAACTATATGAGAATTTTGCTCCGTTAGAATTTTGTAGGTCCAATTTTTCCATTTATAGGCCAAATCCTTAAATATGCAGCAGACTGAACACGATGCCGTGTAAGGAAAAACGAAATTTGTTAATGTTTCAGAACCTGTATTCTTGCTCTACATTCATTGCCCAGGCTTCAAAATCTGTAACCTGGCTCTACATTCATTGCACAGGCTTCAAAATCTGTATCCTGGCTCTACATTCAATGCCCAGGCAAATTTGGCCAGAAGGGATTTATTAAATATCTTCTCAATGGGAACATCATGGCGCTTACACCAGGCAACTGAAATTCTTGGGTCTAGGTAATTGATTTTCGATGTTCCCAACGCCACGGTCTTCAGATCATCTCTTATCTTCATGTTTGCCTTCATTTTCACAATCCTCAACTTGGTATCTGCAATTTTTTTCTCCAACATTTCTGGACTCTGGTTTCTCTTAGAAGCCTTCCCTTCTGGATAACTGCAGCGTCGTGGCTCCCCTTTTCTAGCCCTATCAAGATCAATTTCCAGCTCCCTCAGCGCGCTCTCTAACTCTGCAGTTTTCCCTTCAAGTCTTTCCATTTGGGTACCATGTGCCTTTGAAACAGTTCGCTGATGGTTACACAGAATTGCAACCTCCTTGTTCGCACGTTGATAATCTGCAAGATTCTCTGAACATGTGACACCAGTTGTGTCCTGAAGAAGTCTGTCCAATGTAATGGATGCATTGTATGTTCTGAAGACTTTTGCTGTAAGGCCTGGCATAATTTCCTTGAGATGGGCATTCAGCTTGCTAGTGTCAAGCTTATCAAACAAGTCATCGCCTTCACTTTTGCCCTTTTTGAAGTCACCAATGGCTGTGAAGACTTGTTCATCTACCTCAACTGTGTTGAAGTAGCGAATGGAATCCTTACCTAGGAAATCAAATTGCAGAGACTTTGGAAGCATTAATGTCACATTTTCCACTTTCAACGTGCAACAACCCACTGTATCAGCCTCGTCATCATCCTTCTCATTGCCAGCCCTCAGAGCAAGCCTATCAATCAGGTATGTTGCCACTGCAATCTGTCTACTGGTCTCATCCTTTGAATTAAAACGTCTGGTATATGTTGCTCGAATGTTATCTATGTAATCCTTGAGCATTCTCGCCTTCTCATACTTTTCTCTGTCACTTTGGCATTTCCAAGAGCTACTGGGAGCCAAAAATACATATTTGAATTCTTTGGGATTGATTGGGTCATTCCAATAAGCCAGCCATGTTACAGTCCGGTCATGTCTGATCTCTTTCCACCTGTGGCCTGGCATTGTACACTCTGGGATGGCAGAATCTTTCCCTATATTGATTGTAATATCTTCTGGATAAATTCTCTTCTTCAATTTACCCATTTTGGGATGCTCTCCACGGCCACGGAAGAGCCCCGGTGGCTCAACTCTGAAGTTCCCAACCTTCTCTTTCACTCCATCAACCATTGCCCACATGTACTTCTCCTCTTGCTTTTGTTTCTCTTCTTTCAGAGCCTTCTTTTCCTCTGTGCTCGTATGTTTCTTCTTCTCTTTTTCTCCGAGATGCCATTCATAAATTGGGGTAAAATCGCAGAGCTCAAACTTTTGAATGACATGGTCAGTCCCAAGAACTTGCTTCCAATCATGCCAAAAATTCTCTATAAATTTTGGCTTTGTTGCATAGTCTGTGTCCTTCATGACAGCAAACATAGTGGCAATCTCCTCCTCTCCAGGAGTAAGCACAACTGGCTTGCCATTGTAAAGCATCTTGACTCCGTGAGGTTGGTAAGGGGGAGGGAATATTACACCATTGTGCTCCAATGTTGCCCACTTTACTTCGTCCTTGACAACCTTTTTCAGCGCAGGTTTTGCTGATGGAGCTTTTGGATCTGGTGTCTTTTGCGAAGGAACAGGACATTTCTTCTTCAAGCGCCGAGCAAGAGGAATTTCATCATCAGCATCCTTACTATATTCATCACTTTCTTGCTTAACATCTGGTTGTACTTTGGCCTCAGGGAACACCTCTGTTAGCCTGAGCTTTTTTGTGCCAGAAGAGCTTAGACTGTCATTTGAAGGCCTCTTTCTGGAATTCGCTTCAATTTTTACAGAACTTGTCCTCAATTTATCTGATTTGGCTCTTACTCCTAAAGGTTTTCGATCTTCAGAGTCACCACTATCCACCGAGAAACTTCGATCTGCACTGAGTGGTTTTGTCAAATTCTTGACCGGTAACATCTTCCCCGAATGCTTATCATCATCTGAATCATCATCCGAATCAGATCCAAACATTAAATACATTAATCGCTGCTTAGATTCATCCACATCTGGCTCATTTGTTTGCCCTGGGCTGTCCAATCGAAGTTCGTTAGATGATTGTTTCACTTTCGTCTCAGGCAACAATCCTACTGTCCTGTAGAGCTTAGACTGTCATTTGAAGGCCTCTTTTTGGAATTCAATTCAAATTTTACAGACCCAATTTCCCATTTTTCTGGTTTGGCTCTTACCTCTAAAGGTTTCTGATCTTCAGAGTCATCACTGTCCACAGGGAATCCTCGATCTTTAGTGGTTAGTTTCGTTAAATTCTTGACCGGAAAAATCTCTTCATCCTCGGAATCCGATCCAAACATTAAATTCATTAATCGCTTATATTCATCCTCATGTGACCCGTTTGTCTGCTTCAAGCTGACCAATGGAAGCTTGTTAGATGCTTCTTTCATGGCAGGTTTTTTCACTCTGGGAGCTGACTTTGCATGCACTTGATCAGTTGAAGCACAGACAGTTGAGACAACCCTTCGAGATTTAACAGATGACGATGCCCTATTTCGAAAAGTGTCTAACTGTATTGCCTGGACAGAGCGTCCCATCTTTGTATTCATCAAGTACCTAGCCCTGAAATTGTCGAAAGATCTAGTAAAATAATGTGTTTGTCAAAACAGCAATTTCGGTAACTTTGTGGAAAATTGAGCAGCTGGTTAGAATGCTCAATGAATGTTTCTCTATCCTTCTAGAATAATTCAACTTATCTGTCTCAGAGCACTCCTGTCATCAGTTTGGGTAAAATAAATTCAAAACAACTTCAAAGGAAGACATAATATTTCACTTTTATACGAGTGAGTGCATCCCTACTTTCAAAAATTGAAAAACGCCGACCTCACACGGTACACCACCGCTATGTCTCATCTCCATAACGTGAATCACCATGAGATGTGATCATCCATTGAATCTCAGAAAACCATGTTGATAGTGAAAAGTTAGCCCAGTGAATTCACTTGTATGTATAAAAGCCAATGAGTTCAACTACTAGGATTCATCCAATTAATATACCCTTAATGGAAATATATCTCATTCATTGCATCTCAGAAAACCATGATGATGGTGAAAAGTTAAGACCAGTGAATTCACTTGTATGTATAAAAGCCAACGAGTTCACCCACTTGTATGTATAAAAGCCAATGAGTTGAACTACTGAGATTCATCCGATTAATATACCCCCTCAATGGAAATATATAGAAAAAACCGCTAATCTCCCACAGGAAAATAATAAATCAAATATAAGGTTATTTGAAAATATCATTTCATTATTATAGGTGAATCTATTTGGTAGATTTAAAATTCATTTCCATTATTTTCGTTTTGTTTGAAATTTAATATGGGTGATGCAACATGTTTATTTAATGGGGAAGAAATAATTTGTTTTGGAATTTGAGATTGGTATGTAATATTAATATGATGATGTTGATGGTTAACGTTCACTGAGACCAAATTCCAAATTGGTCTATCGGACCTATAATTTTCTTAGTTTTTAATTGTCTGGCTCCTCGTCTTTTTTGGCGAGATGTTTTAACTTTCTTTCTTTTTTTCTTTATGGTCTTCCAACTTCCTTTATCTTGCATCTCCTTCATCTCTTTTGGTTCTTGGGACATTGGTGTCTTAGTTTTGCGATCTATTGTATTTGTCCTTTTGAAGATAGTCGAAGAAGAAGTTTGATCTAGGAGATCTGCTTTGTTGTTAAATGAAGATTTATTTTGTGCGGTATTCGAATCCTCATAACTGTTGATGCTTGAGGGGTCGTTGAGTTCACTTTTTTGTTGTTGGGCGGGGCTTTCTCCTTGCTTGTCTTGAGAGTTGTTTCTTTCTTGCCCGATTTCTTGTGATTCAGAGTTTTCTCTAGAGTATTCTTCGTTGATGACAATGCAGTGTTCTTTTTGTGCTCCTTCCCACCATGTAGATCTGTGGTGGTTTTTTCTAGCATAATTTTTTTGGGAGGCTTTTGGGCAATTTTTGGCTAGATAACCTGTCTCAATGCAGGATCGACATCTGAAGAGGACACTTTCATAATCGAGTTTCTGGTTCCACACATAGTCTTTACTTGTTAGGTTTATTTTAGCTCGGAATCCAGCGCTGAAGTCTATTTCCACACAATATATATAGGGTTTGAAAATAAATTATTGAGAATTGTAAGTTATTATTATGTTTTTATATTAATATATATTAATTTTAATTGTGAATTGAATTTATTTCGAATAGTTGGGATGAATGTTTGTTAAGCTTATATTTAATTTTTATAAATAATAAGATGAACTTTGTTATATAAATTTGAAGGTTTTTTTTTTTTTAATTTTATTAATCTTTTGAGTATGAAACATATATAATTATTTAGTTTTTTTCAATCATAATTAAAATCATGACTTAAATTTATAAGTGTTTGAAGTTTATACGTGTAATATTTAAATTTCCAAAGATCTTAAAAATTTATAATTGTATTGTGTGTTTCAAATTTTAATTAAATATTTATGTATCTTAAAATATGGATATTTTGTTAAATATGCTTATATAATCAATGTAACAAATTAAATTAATAATTTGAATATCAAGAAATATAAAGTTTTAATTTTGCAAATTTTAATATAATATGAAATTAATATTGTTTTCAAGGTAGGCATATTCATAAGGCTATGGGTTTTGTTCATGAAGCCCTACGCACAATTAAAATAAGGAAAATATTTGCTTTGGTTCTAAAGGTTCACCAATCCAAAGCCTATGACAGAGTATCTTGGTCCTTCCTCCAGCTCTTGTTTGCACATTGGGTTTTTGTGAAATTTTAAATCTTGTTGCAATTATTGGCTATTATTTGCCTATTTGTCGTTTGCAATTAACTTGCGACAACCACTAAATAAAACACAACTGCAACTTCACCAAAAAATAAATAACCATAGGAATTGAGAAAACCTTGAAGGGAAAATCAATTTGCAGATAAGAGTTTTATTATATATTCTTTAGCAAATTAAAGAGTAAATCAACTGCTTGCTTGACACAAGCACAACTTCGGTAATTTTCTTCACTGGTAAAATCAATCTGGAAACACAAGGTTTCCTTCTGCAAATCAAATTGGCTTCCTGCGTGCAACTCGCACTAACAAAATTTGCAAGTGCATACAAACCAACTAGAACTCACACTGCTAATCGAAAATAGTTCTTGCTACCCCTTTGCCCCCATGCAACTCGACTAAGCTATTTGCTCTTCCTTCCGACAATTGGAAATCAAACAACTACTCAGTAATGTGCACTAGCTAGTGCACCCTCTCTGCAAAATAATATATATATATATATATATATAATGTATGTGGGTGCAAGCCCTCTATTGCCACATCACCACGCCATATAAAGCCTCGGTGGGTTCCCATACTACCCACCAAAACTGCCAAGGATGTTCCCTCCGGGGTACGTGGTGATTCACATCCCGCTATGGGACTTAGTCTCTTGCCACCTTGTAAGTAGACAATTTCACAACATGCAACACTCGTACCCACTAAGATGGGCCCACGTGCCACGTCACCCCTCTGCATAAAGTGTTGGGCATTCTGCAGTCTTGGGTGACATTATCCTACATCACACCTTCCACATAGAGTGGGTTCCTTATAATCTTCGAACCCTTGCCATTCATGGCTTTACTATTATCTGCAGTATAGAGGGTTTTCTACCTTAATAACATACACACCCACTTACAGGCCCACCATGCCACATTACCCTAACATTCTAATCCTGAGAGATTTCCCTACCAGCTTCCCTTGAATCCTCTAGGGTGAAGGTCCCAAGGTCATCCAATCGCCATGCAAGTATGCTTATCAATGACTCAGATCTCTTATTGGTTAAGCACTTGATCATCGATTCAAGAGGGTTTACATCGTTTCCTTCCTACGACCAATGTTGTGGAATTGAAAGGAAGTATAGCCCCTTGCTTAGCGACTTCTATTTAAGTATGTTTAGGCCTACACCAAAGCTATTTCCGCATAGTCTATGGATATACATGGGTATAAGCAGGCCCCTTTAGTGCTATCCCTTCTGAACTTTGCAAGAACTAGGCCCAACACACCCTGTAAGTATAAATGCATATATATCTTTATTTTCTAAACCTCTTGAGTTTACAATTTGTAAACCAAGGCCTACATGCCTCATAATTTCATGCAGTCATGTTGGCTACCTCTTCACAGACAATTCATAAAAAACACTCCACAACCTCAGGATAATTATAGGAATAAACCATTTATACAAGAAGACATTCAAGAACATTTCTACACAGGAATTCTACATTCCTTATTGTTAACATGTGCCAATTATTAACACAACGACTAGATATACCAAGAGGTCAGTGCAAGTAATTTTTAATTAACAAAGATTCCTGTCTCTTCATGCTCTAACAGTAGTAGGTTAATTAAAGCTCAAAATATCCAAAAGAAGTGAACCATTCCATAAAATGTTTATGCAAAACATTGACATTCCTCATTTATGTAGGAAACAACACTTGTCAGCATTAACATAACATTATTTTGAAGCAATAAACAAAGACATAATAATAACCACAAGCGCAAAACATAAGATTGAACTTATCTTATAAGGTATTTGGCAACTGAGAGTGGGACTCTAACTCTCCATTCAACCATATACAAGCTACAACCATTACTACTTGTACTTTTCACCCCCGAGCTAAATTCCATTACTTGAGGTAGCATGCTTGTGAGGGGAAAATTTTACCAATATGGATAGCTAAAACATGATGTCACAATGCCACTCTTCCTTCATCCACTAGCTACATGAGCTTCCACTCAGTCCCCTCATATTCTGCAAAGTAAATCAACTCCCATGCCAAAAGATCATTGTACGAAGAGTCTCAACTCACTTTTAGGAGAAGAGAGTCCACATCAAGGGAAGGTTTATCAATGGATAAGCTATTGATGGGTAAATAGATTATTCGCATTATGGCTAATGTGTCGTCCTTGATGGAAAAATGATTCATAAATATGTTCTTGATGTCAACTTGGCTATAATATGATGGTCATAAAACTAATGCAAATGACATGGATGTTGGTATAGGTATTTCAAAAATAAGGAAGTATGTTGGCAGCCTTGGTACAAGTTTCACTTGCAAAAAGATGGGAATTGTGAAGTTTTAAAAGAATACGTGACCCCTATGAAGAAGATTTGCCTACATACATAGGTCCTATGAAAAAGGTCACGTACATAATCCGAACCATGGAAAAATGGATACTAGGGATCATTACCATGGTAATTGCCCATAGTAATTGTGGCAGCAATGTCTATATGATCCCATCAACAAATACTAACAACATTACCAAAGGATTTTCCTAAGGTGTTGGCAAAGGAAAAATATATATAAGGAGATGGAGATCATGGAGATAAGCGTGCAATGTAAGGAATCATTATTGTGTGATATGATTTGGAACATGTGTGCACCAGGGAACAAGGAAAAGGTTAGATTTGAAAGATATGAATTATTATTGAATATATGATTGATTGGTTTGCTTGTTTAAATGACTAACATTGCAAGACCTGTGATTATGGTATAATTACGATCCGAATATCTTTATGTGACTTTAACAATATGTGCACTGAGATTTGGGTTTGAGAGATGTTGTGATCTACAACGAAGTTTTAATTCAGTAGTTTAAGATATGTACGTTTGTTTTATTCAGCATTGTCACATACATACGCAAATCTGATTCAATATTGTCACATATAAATTATGCGATAATTTATTTAGGATGTTGAAATTTATATGTGAGCATTATTCATGGTGATCACATACATATACAGATCTGTTTTATGGAAGTCGCGCATATGTATTAGGGTTTACAATTGCGCTTGATGATGATAATTGATTATATTTGTTCTATTTGTTGCTATATGTAAATGATGTCTTGATTGTGATTATTTATGTCTAGCAATGTTGATTGGATTGATTTGGTTGTGGATTGGAATATTGGTTAGTGATGATGCTACAAAAGTTTCATACTTGTATATTTGTGATTAGTTGCTACTATGACTCAATATGTCAATAATTTAGTGGGTGATGCAGTGATTGAGTTTCAATATTCTATGAATTGAGATATGTATGTAGGTGTTATGCATAGTAATTGCATATATACGTGGGTATACTTAAGAACAATCACTTACACATTCTAAAGTTAATATTGATAATGGTTTGCAGTGACTACACATTGTTTTTGTGATGACTGTCTAGTATCCAATAGTGTGATTAATCAATCAATAGTTGAATGGTTGATGCGTGACAATATCATTTGGTATTTCATTGATTTGATCTGGTTACATTGGTTGACACCTAGTTCAATGATTTGTTTTCTTTAGTATTTAGTGGCTTGATGTTTCAATGATTCAGTTGGTTTACAATGCTTCAACGATTCAAATTTTGTGATTCAATATTCTGGTTTGGGCTTATTGTTGGAGTGGGTCTAGTGTGAAAATTTGATGATTGATTGATAGGTGGATCCAATGTGAAATATTATGAAATGTGGTCCATGAAGTACTCAGGGTTTCAACCTTCAGTGTCGGGGTAGGAGGTCCCTTCTAGTGGGTGTTGGAGAATAAGTCGAAGTTGTATCCTCTTGCAGATAGGTTCCTTCATGCTGTTAAGAGTCTATGTCATGTACAAGACAATTATGTAATTATTTTTCATTATAATAAGAGAAGAAGACAAATACGACAACAAGAATGGTTTTCTCCCACATTGGGTTTCCACCTAAAAATATCAGTGTATATATGTGTTGATATGTTTCTTATGTGTTTATGATTTATCTACTCTTTATTGCTCATGGTTACTCATTAATAAATGGATAGTGAAATAATGATGCACCGGTTAAAGACAAACATATGATGGAACATATGAAAAAATAGTTATCCAGATAAATGTGGCTTGTATTCACTAAAGTTGCATACACACATAGGTTGTGTGAATAACATTAGCATACAAAATTCTGAATGTGAAATTGGAAGTTAAAGTGAATTAAAAATACTAATTCACTACCCTGCCCCCCTAGTATTTTTCCTAACAATTGGTATCAGAGTAGGTCCCTCAAAAGAAGCTTGATCGCTTAAAGGGAGATCTATCAATATGAGTAGTCAAGAGGGAGTATCTTCCACCAAACCACCTTTGTTTAATGGAATCAACTTTATGTTTTAGAAATCTAGAATGAGATCATGTTTGCAAGCTTTAGGAGTTGATGTATGGGAAATTGTTGAAGGTGGACATAAATATCCACCTCCATTCCTAGAGACGATGTACGAAAGAAACGATATGAGAACAATGCAAAGGCTGTAAATGCTATTTTGGGAGGATTGACTAAATCGAAGTTTGTGAAATTCATTCAACTGAGCACCACAAAGGAAACATGGGATAAGCTTGTTCAAAGCTACAAAGGTGACTCTAAGGTAAAAAGTGTTAAACTTCAATCCTATAGAATTTAGTATGAGTTTCTTAGAATGCATTATGATGAAAGCATTATAATATTTTTCCTTACAAGTAGACAAGATTGTTAACACAATGAAAGGTCTTGGTTACGAAATAAAATATACTGCTATTGTTGAAAATATTTTGAGATCACTAACCCCAAAGTTTGATTCCAAAGTCTCTACCATTGAAGAAATGCAGGATTTGAAGAATCTTACCATTGAAAAACTTCATGGGATCTTGACAGCTTATGAGATGAGAAAAGGGGATACATCAGGTGTTAGAGAAGCAAAATTCAAAGCCATGAACAAAGGAAAAGAAAAGGAAGAGCCTAAAGATACAAGTTACCTTTTAGATGAAGAAGAAGAAAATTTTGTGAAGGAGCTCAAAGCAGGAACTGGTAAGTTCAAAGGTAAACCTGCTTTCAAATGTTTTTCCCATGGAAGAGTAGGTCACTATTCCGCTAACATCCTTATAAAGAAAATCATGAAAAAGGAAAGAATGTTTCAAAGAAGAATGTCAAAAGAGCTTTTATTAGCAAGAAAAGCTTTTATACACATGAAGATAGTGAATATTCTTCCAATAATGAGGATGATGAATTAAACCAAGATTGTTAATTACTTATGGCATTTTAAGAATAATGTGAAATTGACTCTGATGATAACGATGGCTTTATGGATTCTCTGGAAGAAATTGATAAACTCAGGGTCATAAATAAGAATCAAGAAAAGGAAATCAATATGCATAAAGAAAACAACCTAGTTGAAGAAATAACCTAGCTAAATATCTGTCTAGAAGAGGCTAAATTAGTAGAAGAAGCTTTGAAGAAACAAGTCCAAGAAAGGGAAAAACACTCTGAAAATTTAGAACTTCAAAATGTGGGTCTAAGAAAGGAACTTGAGCTAACATACTTTCTTGGTCTTCAATTTCATCAAACTAAGGATGATATCTTCCTTTCTCAAACCAAGTATCTCAAGCATATTATGAAGATATATGGATTGGAAGAGTGCAAACTTGTATGCACACCAATGGTAATAGGATGCAATCTAAGCAAAAATTATGAATCTCCTATAGTTAATCAACGTAAAACAAATCTATGATTGGTAGTTTGATTTATCTTACCAGTACAAGACCAGTCATTATGCATGCAATTGGAATAGTTGGACGATTCCCTAAGGAAACACATCTCAAAGTAGTCAAGAGGATATTCAAGTATTTGCAAGGCACTCAAGATCTTAGACTATGGTATCCAAAAAAAATAGAATTTGCATTTCATGTTTACACAGATGCAGACTGGGTAGCTAATTTTGATGACCACACAAGTACTAGTAGAGGAACATTCTATTTCGGACCTCGCTTAGTTTCTTGGTTCAGTAAGAAACAAAGTTCTATTTATTTATCAACTGTTGAAGAAAAATATGTTGTTTTTGCTGCTTGATATACTCAACATCTATGGATGATCCAAACACTACAGGACATTCAAGTCACTTGTCCTCAACCTGTACCTATTCTTTGTGACAACACTAGTGCCATAAGTATCTCTAAAAATCTAGTCATGCACTCAAAAACTTAACACATCACAATCAAATACCATTTTCTTAGAGAACAAGCTCTTGAACAAAAAGTCAAGTTGGAATATATTCCTTCAAAGAAAAATGTTGCAGATTTATTCACCAAGCCTCTTCCACGTGATTCCTTTGAGTATCTCAGGCAAAAGTTAAAAATGATTCTTGTCTCTTCACTTTGCTAATTGTTCTAACCTAACAAGAAGAAACATGTCATGTTCAGGGGAGGGATGGCTATGAATTTTACATTTTGTACGCGTTTTTCATGAAGAACAATCGCATGTATATGTGTTTTTTGACTTATTCAGTCACATATGGTTTTATGATATGATAAAGTAGTGACACACATTCAAGGGGAGCTTCTCATGTGTTTCCATCAGTTCATAATTTGCTTTCTAGTTCTAATATTTATTTGTTGTAGTCTAATAATGATGCCCATATACTGCTTAGGAATGATGTTGGTTCACGATGAGTTTATGAGTTGTTGCAAAATCTTGTATTATTGCTATTGTTGAAATGGTTCCTTAGTGCATTTGTTGATTGATAAGATGGATATAATGTGATCAAAATTGAAGGTGAAGAGTTGGAACAAGTTCAAAGGGAGCATCTTCTATGCTTCTAATGGTTCATTGTTGGCATTATGGTATTCTTGAGTTCTCCTCTTTTCATCCTAGTCTCTATGACGAGTTCATGATTATTACTACTTTCATCAGTCTTATTCACCACTAAAAATATATGTGTTATTGTCACTTTGTCACGGGTATCAATATTGATGCTTGGGTTGAATATGATGAACTTATAATTGGTGCCTTATTATTGATTGATGCTACATCTCAATACACTTAATGAGTAAGATATGTATGTTATTGATGCTACACTATATTATATGCTTGATTGCTTCTTGATGATGAGGATGTTCATGCTGTTATTATTTTTGTTGGCATTGTCAAATGATTATGTTGTAGATATCTATTTGAAGCATGGTGGTTGCTGATGAGTATCATGGATTTGATGCAAAATACACTTCATTATTGAAATACTTATATGATTCTTGCTGTAAAGGCCATGAAAAGATCCATGTTGTAATCATTGTAAAATTCTGTCATGTATGGGCTATTTGGATTAGGTTATGCTATATATGTACCCCATTATTATGGGTGTTTGATGTAAAATATGGGTTTTGTTTATGGATAGCCTTGTACTTTTATTGTGTATCTTTAGTAGGTCCAAAATATGCTCAAGGGGAGCATGGTTAGTATACAAATTTCATGATTCATATCATCCAATCAAACTTACAACACTTCATTCAGCCTAGTTCAACCCTTTTCCCTTGATGTCAAAGTGGGAGAGAAGACTTGGTGTTTGTAGTTGGTTTGCAAACACCAAAGTGGTTGCCATCAAGTCTAAAGGGGGGAGATTGTTATGGATAATGTGTTGTCCTTGATGGAAACCTGCTTGATAAATATGTTCTTGATGTCAACTTGGCTATAATATGATGGTCATGGAACTAATGCATATCACAAAGATGTTGGTATAGGTATTTCAAAAATGAGGAAGTATGTTGGCAACCTTGATACAATTTTCACTTGAGAAAATATGGGAATTGTGAAGTTTGAAAACCATACGCAACCCCTGTGAAGAAGAGTCACGTACATACATAGGTCTCGTGAAGAAAAGTCATGTACATAATCTGAACTATGGAAAAATGGATACCAGGGGCCATTATGTTGGCTTAATGGGGCCTGACCCAGGTTCACATTTAATTAGCAAAACAAATCCCTGTACTACTGGCCCTTTAGGCAATAGCCCACGGAGTGCAGACTGAGGTCTCACTCGAAGCAGTATGGAGGATGCCGGAACCAAGTTTCTGCACCCTTGAGATGTCTGAGGGGTTGATTTAGTCCAACTGTGAATACCTTCACACAGGTCACTTCCCGCACTTTCCTGACCTGCGAGGCCTTCAAACCCTGTTATACTCGACTTTGCGTAGCCCTAACTAGGGGCTGAGGAGCTTCGCACTGCTAAAGCAGCGATCGGTGCTATTTTCCCCAAGTCACACCATGGATCTTACTTATATTCTTATAACAGTTAGTTATCTTCGTGTAAACAAATATCTTATATTATATTCACTTATTCAACACATTCATATAAGTTTGTGCAGCAAATAAATAGTAAACTTGCAATTTATACCCAATATACTTCAATGCATAAAATAGGAAAAGATACACAAAAATATTGTAAAACTTCTCTTTATTAATGCTTCAATCGGTTACAGACTCAACCTGCCCTACGCACTCAGCTGCAGGGGTTCACACACTCAGCTGTGGACTACTAGACCTCTATGCACTCACCTGCAGAGCCTTCTCCTACTCTATGACCCAATGACTCACCCTATACTTAGATAAGACAAAATTCATTTTCATTCATCTATTTCATTCCTTATTCTCCCTTTACAACTTAGAGCCTCACCCTATCTACATTACATTACAAAAATGAGGGCGGACAACCCTCTGAATCATTTACCATCTTTGCGCTCTGTGCCCACAATTTGCAGAGTCTTTACGTTGGACTTAGTCAAAACTTGGGCTTTAAGCCCCAAAACATGCCTTGGGGGAATCCCACGCCCAATAGGACCCCAACACAAACATCGTGACTCGCCCTTGAGTCACTCTGTTGGTGTGGAGATCTTCGTGCAGAGACCTTGCAACTCTCATCGGGCTACTGTAAGGTCGACAACACACTGAGCGATTGCCTGATGTATCTCTTGTACGCGTTGTTTCAAGACTACAGTGTCAGAACTTCTCCCTTGTATATGTTCCTATGTTCCCTACATCTACACAACTTGCCTTCAATCGTTGTTATGATTATGAATGCCTCTTCGATCCAAGGCTGAACATGTGCCTCCAAAACTGCTTCTCTGTGTCGTGCTGCGTCTACTTGCTCCTTAAGTGCTTTGGCTAGTTGCATTCACGTGAGCCTCTATGTGAGGGCCACCGTCTGCATAGTCCCTTTGGCATTGTCATATTGTTGTTGTAGTTCACGCGCCTGTAATTCTAAGCACTGTTGTTCGGGTCCACCTGCAGAGTGGTGAGGACCTTGAACAATTCTTCAAACATTTTGGTGCAGTCCCTCATTGCACTGTTGATCTCCTCCATTCTCGATGTAATGGCACTAGCAGGCTATTCTCTTACTTTTGGAGGAGTTGAGGGCTATGAATTCAACCGCAGCTCTGCTATCTGGAGGTTCAGCTCCAGCTGAACCTTGGCCATTTCTTCTCGAGACTCACCCACCCTGTTGCTAACCTCTGGATGCACGCCTCTGCTGGTGCTTCTTCTGGGATGGCCAGCTCAGGGACCATCTGGCAGGCTTCTTCAATTACCTGTACCATTTGCCTGTTCTAAGACATGACCTCATCACGCTGCAAGCTCAACTACTCCATGTTGATCCTCTGTTCACTCAACACCTGCAATGTGCGGTTTTCCCTAGCCCGTAATTCTACAATAATCTCATCCTGCATAACATAGAGCATCTCCCGAGGGAGTGCAACCATGTTAATCCCTATTCCTTTCAACATACTAACTGTAGGCTTGTCGACCTCATTTGTTATAACCAGTGCCCCTTCTGGCAGCACTATTTTGTTGGTCGCGAAACATTTACTCTGCTACTATTGTTCCTACTGCGAGGTTGGTCAAGAGAGTACTAGCTTGAGGAGTGCACACTTGCAATTCCTGAATTTATGCTCGGAGGGCCCCCAACACAATCTGATTCTCCTCTGCAAATTTTTGGAGGGCCTCTATGGTGACGTCACGCACTGTCTCTCCTATATCATGTAGATCCCCCTCGGTAAGGGTGATTGAGTCGATAGACATCTTAGATGCTTTTACCTTCTTGCGCAACCCCATCTACTCTCTCAGGCGCTCGTGCTTCAATAGTGTTGACGTTGTCTGTGGGTCTGTGCTTCCCTCCTCGATCTCTGTTTCCATCTCTTGCTCCTACTCAGGTGAAGGTGATTTTCTGCCCTTGTGCTCCATTTCTGCTGCCTTCTGCTGCAGCCTTCTGCTATTTTTTTATTGTATGCGCAATGCCCCATGCCTCCTGCACCTTTGCTGCTATTGCTTCTTTCCTTCTCTTTTTTGCCAACTGTGCCACGTGCAGTTTTGCCTCCTCCTTCTTTTTCTACGCAGTAGAATTCTCCACCACGGAGATGTCTGGAGCACGCCATTCCAGTGGCTACATCTCAAGTACATCAAAGATCACGTCATCTATGGCCACATATGGTAGTTCGTTCCACTTCTTTGTAGGGTCCATACACGCCCTGAGGTAGATGTGATGAAAATCTGCTTTAAACTCTGTAAAAATTTGTAGGTTGTTGTAGACAATGGGTGATAATCATGCCTTGTAGTTAATCCCCATCCTCATGTTCATCTCCATGAACACACAAAATATTTTATTGTCGCAGATGTGGTGCATGTCTTTAGTAGCCCACAACGAAGCATACTTTGTGGCTTCCAGGAGATACCTTGCAATTGCGGGGAATTGGTTATCCTCGGGCAATTTCCCAGCCACCAGTTGTTACAGATCCATTTAGGAACATCAACCCCAACCTATAGATAAGTACTATTAAGGCCCATCAAACCCTAATTCAGTTGTTACATGCCCTAAACAAGTCAACCATCAGAATGCCTCGCTTCCCAAGAAATTTCATGACCAAAATCATCCAGAAACTACCTCTAAGAAGATCAACGCAAGTAGGCCTTCATTAGGGTGCGCTAGAATGCAAACCATACACTGATAGGATGCTATGCAATGCACTTGGTCCCTCTTTGGCCTGCGCTGGGCGAATTTGAGTGAATTTCCTTGAGGGTTTGAAAGATTCCTTATCCATTGGATGCCTCTAAAATTTTCTCAAGGTTATCTACTCCTTTGAGCTCGTATTTGGATGAGGAAGGGAGTTAAGGAGCATCAATCCCTTATCCCTTCCTCCATGGAACTAAATTCTAAGTTTGGGAGGGCATTCATTATCACCATTTATGGCATAACTTCCTTCATTCACCTATAAAAAGACCACTCATCTAAGTGATTAGGTGTTGGGCTGGAAATTATTGAATTATAGGGAGATGTTATTAGTATGAGATTTGAGTTGATTCCAAGTATTTTAATGATGTCAAAATGTCTGGCTTGTTATGAGGAGAGGATGGGATTGAACTAGAGGAGTGATACTAAATCGAGCAATGGGTTGTAACTCTTCCTTTTACTAATAAAGTGTTCAAAGATTTTTCCATATGCTTGTGTTATTCATTTATGCTTTCATATGTATATCATGTACTTGATTCCATGCTATGTTTAAGTAATAGATCATTATCATATGCTTTGATTGGTTGTTGTCTTCTGTTTGTGTGTAGGTACTCTTCAAGTGGATTAAGTATGGAGAGGAGCAACAGAATCGGTCAAGGGAGATAAGGAGAAAGTGAAGGCTACAGGTATGCTTCTTTGCCTCTTATTTAATCTATTGATCCTAAGAAAGGTAGAGAACTCTTTAAACTATTGTTCTAGACTTAGCTACTAGTCTAGGGGTTTAAGCGTTTATTCGTAGACACTAAAACTTACCAAAACAAATTGATGACTCCACTGGGGAAGATCACCTTTCCTAGTAGCTTATCCACCACCTTAGACACCTTGACATACTTTACTTGTTGTAATTCATCCTTTTGCATTGAATTTTGGTCAAAATTTGAGGTTAGATGACTCTTGAGTGGCCTCACAAGAATCAGCGCAGGCTAGCCTTAGAGACAGTGCTCTGCAACGCAATTAGGCCTTCTTTAACTTGCACTAATTAACCTTGAAATATTTCAAGCAGCGCAGCTGGGCCCTCTTTGGCCTGTGATGATTAGTGCAGATAGGCCCTCTTTTCGACCTGCGCTAGTCAATCTTGAAATCATTGAAATCAACACAGGCTTTAGCGAGAGACAGTGCTCTGCAGCACAGTTAGCCCCTCTTTGACCTGCGCTGATCAACCTTAGGTTAAATTCCCACTTTTGGATTGAGATTTTTCCAAAATTCTTTTGATTTCTTGCTTGCTGAATGTCAATGATGTCATGTCTTAGAAAATAGGTTTTCATGTCCTTAGCTAGCCCTACTTTGATTGGATTGATTAATGTTTCTTTAATGTTTTCTTTGTCATTATCAGTCTATAGTCAAAGTTAGTTTTTGGCAATTGATCTTTGTCGAAAGAAAGTGTCGTAAAGTCGTCTTTTCCTTCGAAAATTGAATTTTCGTAAATTCTTCATTCATAAAATATTGGTTGACTGATGTGTGCATATGATTAATATTTGTTTGAAAGAAAGTGTCGTAAAGTCGTCTTTTCCTTCGAAAATTGAATTGTCATAAATTCTTCATTCATAAAACATCGATTGATTTATATGTGCATATGGTTTGTCTTTTCATTGAAAGTGTCATAATTCCTCATTTCTTTGAAATCGAAAGTGTTGTAAATTCTTCCTTTCCCTTAAAATAAATTGTCGCAAAATCATCATTTTTATGAAAAGATATTTTTGATTGATTGTACATATTTCCTTTTTGTTCATCATAACATTAAGGGATTTGAAAAGAAAAACATGCATTGTGCATATTAAAGTTTGTGAATGCTTGAAAGTAATGATTCAGGGAATTGCATCTAGTTTGTGCTCTTTGTTGATTGATCAAAAAGTACTTGTTTGCTCTATCCCTAGTAGCTAGTATTTTCATTGTTAAATTGAATCAAAAGAATGCTTATCGTATTAGTTGCATTTTAGGAATTGCAAACATACATCACGTGGTGAATCTTGAAAGGAAAATCCTAAAGAAGATCAACTTAAAATTTATTTGAATCTACCTAATGGAGCATTTTCACTGAACAAAAAACATTTAGAGGTCTAGGCTAGAGACGTGTTCCGATGTCGTAAAACAAAGTAGCTATCACTAACTTGTCTGCAATTTATCCTGAGTGTGATACCTCATTCCACGTATGTGAGTATATCGTAGCTCATCCACATACCTTCTTGTATATAGGGCGGTGTTACAGTACGTAAAGTCTATGAGAATGCTCTCACTGTGTGGTTTTGCATTAGACAATGCTTATACGGACTAGGCCTCCATGTACCTTCGGGTATATATGGGAGGACAACTCTAGGTTGCTATCCATCCTTAGGTAATCGAGTCAGCTGCCTTGTACACTGTGATACATTGAACACAATGTTCGGGGAGATTGCCTGCCCGTACTTCTTGGTTTTCCAGGAGGTATTCTGCAGTTCACAGTTGCTTGGTAAACCTTTTTTCCTAGATTATCACTCTTTTGTTTTGTTATATTACTTTGACTAAAATAAAATTAATTGACCGTGGATAACATCTTCCATGCTTGCTCCTTATTTGATCTTAGGTTGAAACATATGGCGACAAATCCGGAGTCCACCGATCAAGGAATTCCTTTTGATGGGAATCCTAGTCCTTTTCCTCCTTTCGGAAATATTGGTGCTCCTTATATGGCTACATTGTCCCTTCCGGGATTTACCATTAGCTTGCCAATATGGTTGTTTTCAACCTCCTTGGTTCAAAATGTCGTGATTTCCCCGTAATTGAGTACACCTCCAACTGGACAAAATCAACCTCCAGTTGATCATTAAGTTGATCCTTTGCCTTCTTCCTCGGTTGTTCCTTCCTCCCCTTCTTCCTCTTCACCTAGTGAAAGTATTGGTACTAGTAACCAAGTGGCTAAGAAGAAGAAGAAAGGGAAGAAGAAGAAGAAGAAGAAGCAAATTCAAAAGAGGGGCAACCAAATAACCCTTGCTTTGAATGCAACATTTGATGAGAAATTTCCCGTCAAGCCTCACAAAGTTCGATATCCATGCAAACTTTGTGTGGGAGACCATCTTCTTCGAAATTATTCTAATATTCCTTAGAACTTAGAAGAATGGTCTTCTTTTTCACATCATCCTGTGTCATCAACTTCTCAAGATCATGTTGGTGACACACCATCAACTAGTGGTAATAAAGTTCATGGAAACAAGGGTAAAGTTAAGTTTCCTTGTAGGTTATGTGAAGGGAATCAGCCCATTCACCTTTGTCCCTATCTAGATGAAGCAAAAAGGGTGTTGGATAACCATCCTGCTTCACCGCAGCGACTTCCATCTGGTTACAAGAAACTCTCCCTAAATCCTTCACTAGTTAATGAATTGACTGACCAAAATCAACCGTCGGTCAAACCCACTCTCTCTGAAAGTGAACCCTCTGAGTCTATACCCGACCCAAATCAACAAATCGAGGTAACAGTTGACCCGATTTTACCTTTAGCAAATCGTACCTTTACCGAAGATAGTGAATATGGGACCACTCAAGTTCTTTTTGTTTGTTCAAATTCTAATGAGCTTGTGGGTACTCCTCCTGTTACATCAAGATGATGAGCCCTGGAATTGTGTAACTTATTGGGCTCATTTTGCCTAAATGTTCTTAATAAATCCACCATTTTTCATAGTTTATGCATGTTTTTTGAGTATATTTATGTTAGTTGAATGAATGAGAATAATCACTTGACCAAGAAGGCTAACACGTGGTTATTGCAAATTTTTGGACAAATTTTGGACCAAGGCCAAGCAATTATGAGCCAGATGATAGCCAAGCATGAAGGAACAAGGGTGAGGATTCATAGGAATGGTGTCTCCTGCATTAAATGGCCCCTTCCTTAAATTCTCCACTCTCAGCTCAAAGTTCAGCAGGCCACCGAAAAGGATTCCCAAAGGCAGCTTAGCAGTTTTGTGTAAAGTGGCTGATCACTGGCAGTTTGAGCAGCCGAGCCCCTTGAGTTAAGGAGGGCTATTGGAGACCCTCATAGTGCATAAATAGGAAGGCTTCCAACCTTCATAGGTTAATTTTTGAACAGTTGTAATTTGCACTATAGTGTTGTTAGTTTTTCAGCTCATTTTGTAGCTTCTACTGTACAACTTTCTTTGTGACATGGTTATTTTTGAGTAATGGAAAGCAGTTTCATTTGGCACCAGTTCTGAGCTTTTTCTTAGGAGCCTTTAGCTCTTGGGGTTGGGCCCAACCCAAGTGCCAAGGCTTCCTTTGTGTACCGTTATTTGTTTTTAGTGTTTTTCTAAAATAATTTCTGTTAAGTAGATTAAAATCTTGCTTAGTTACTTAGATCATTGTTGATGATTAAAAAGGATTTTCATATTCAGATTGATTTGATAGGTTAATAATAGAGAAGATCTTCATAAAAAGGCTATCAATCATCTCTGATCTCACTTCCCCCTTAGTGGGACCATGAGCTGGGACCAAGGTGTCCTTGCCGCCACTAAAAACACTGTCTTTGCTTCATCATGCAATTATTAGTGTTAGATTCTCATGTGCAGAAGTTGATACCAGTTGTGGTTACATGTTCAGGTTCATGATTGCTTAGTTTACATAGCTATTTCACATGATTTCATTGAAAATAAACTTCTGTTTATTTTCTTTGCTGTTATTTAGATCAGATTAGGTTAAAGTAGCTAGGTCCTTGATTTTCCGAGTCTTTGTTTGTTCAGTTTGAGAAATAACTTGCAGAGCACCTGGAATACCTCTCTATCTACCTGGACTCCATCAACCCCACCTGACCGATCCTCTAACTTGGATCCTTGCCTTACATTTGCCGCATTTTCTCGCTTTGCCCTAATTTCCATATTTTTGTGCAACATTGCTCTACCCCTCCTTGAACAAATCCGACCATCCTCACCACTCCTCAGCTCCCTCCACCAAGTCTTGGACCTCCTCACACCCTTATCTCACTTCCATACCCACTTCTTCACCTTTCTTCCTCCATCAACCCTCCAAAATTCTCTTTCGGAACATCCTGTAGAACATCTTATAGAAATTACAGAACATTCTGTAGAACCCCTGTAGACTTCCTGTAGAAGCTCACGAAAGTGGTTTCCTGATATCCGAACACAGTGAAACTCTATGGAAGGGTGCTAGGGAACCCTTAGGCCCTCTTCTCACCTTCCCAACCTCCTACAAGCACCTCGCTAGTTCTATTCCTCACCTCGCCTTTGCATAGTAAAAAATAGTTAAAGCACATGCATGATAATTCTGACAACTTACTCAAAAATACAGAAAGATGTTTTTTTGGGTTGGGTTGTGTTATATTCTTTCCACGACTAACCCACATGGTGAACCGGGGGGTTAGAGGGGGGGCGGAGCCCCCCATTTGTTGCGCATGAGGGGGTCACAGGGGGGCGGGTAGCCCCCCTCTACGGGGTCCGGGGCAGCGCCCAGGGAATTTTTTTTTTTGGACCCTATATTAGGTTGGGTGAACCTACCTATGGTTTTTGGTCCATGGTTTTGGATGCGATGGTTTTTGGTCCATGGTATTGGATGCTTCGGCATGTATAAATATGTATTGTAACAT
>APFE030578973.1:122407-135450 GCA_000404065.3 Pinus taeda
AACTGGCTTTTTAATTTATTTTGAATTCAAAATCATCATTTTATCAAAAAGAAAATATTATTAGAAAATGCATTTTTCCCTCCACCTAAATATTTATATAATTTTAAAACATTTAAAATTATGAGAAACTACATTTAAAATTAGTTGCATAAATGATTTCGCAAAAGTGAATTGAGTTTGTTATGTACGTAACCATATGAGAATTTTGCATGGTCAGAAATCATACCTTGTAGATCCAATTTTTCCATTTATAGGCCAAATCTTTAAATATGCAGCCGACTGAACACGATGCCGTGTAAGGAAAACCGAAATTTGTTAATGTTACAGAATCTGTATTGTTGCTCTACTTTCATCGCCCAGGCTTCAAAATCTGTATCCTAGCTCTACATTCAATGCCCATGCAAATTTGGCCAGAAGGGATTTATTAAATATCTTCTCAATGGGAACATCATGGCGCTTACACCAGGCAACTGAAATTCTTGGGTCTAGGTAATTGATTTTCGATGTTCCCAAAGCCACTGTCTTCAGATCATCTCTTATCTTCATGTTTGCCTTCATTTTCTCAATCTTCAACTTGGTATCTGCAATTTTTTTCTCCAACATTTCTGGACTCTGGTTTCTCTTAGAAGCCTTCCCTTCTGGATAACTGCAGCGTTGTGGCTCCCCTTTTCTAGCCCTATCAAGATCAATTTCCAGCTCCCTCAGCGCGCTCTCTAACTCTGCAGTTTTCCCTTCAAGTCTTTCCATTTGGGTACCATGTACCTTTGAAACAGTTCGCTGATGGTTACACAGAATTGCAACCTCCTTGTTCGCACGTTGATAATCTGCAAGATTCTCTGAACATGTGACACCAGTTGTGTCCTGAAGAAGTCTGTCCAATGTAATGGATGCATTGTATGTTCTGAAGACTTTTGCTGTAAGGCCTGGCATAATTTCCTTGAGATGGGCATTCAGCTTGCTAGTGTCAAGCTTATCAAACAAGTCATCGCCTTCACTTTTGCCCTTTTTGAAGTCACCAATGGCTGTGAAGACTTGTTCATCTACCTCAACTGTGTTGAAGTAGCGAATGGAATCCTTACCTAGGAAATCAAATTGCAGAGACTTTGGAAGCATTAATGTCACATTTTCCACTTTCAACGTGCAACAACCCACTGTATCAGCCTCGTCATCATCCTTCTCATTGCCAGCCCTCAGAGCAAGCCTATCAATCAGGTATGTTGCCACTGCAATCTGTCTACTGGTCTCAT
Source organism: Pinus taeda (assembly GCA_000404065.3). Lineage (NCBI taxonomy): Eukaryota > Viridiplantae > Streptophyta > Pinopsida > Pinales > Pinaceae > Pinus > Pinus taeda. The sequence continues at coordinate 123,655 of APFE030578973.1, forward strand.
CCTTTGAATTAAAACGTCTGGTATATGTTGCTCGAATGTTATCTATGTAATCCTTGAGCATTTTCGCCTTCTCATACTTTTCTCTGTCACTTTGGCATTTCCAAGAGCTACTGGGAGCCAAAAATACATATTTGAATTCTTTGGGATTGATTGGGTCATTCCAATAAGCCAGCCATGTTACAGTCCGGTCATGTCTGATCTCTTTCCACCTGTGGCCTGGCATTGTACACTCTGGGATGGCAGAATCTTTCCCTATATTGATTGTAATATCTTCTGGATAAATTCTCTTCTTCAATTTACCCATTTTGGGATGCTCTCCACGGCCACGGAAGAGCCCCGGTGGCTCAACTCTGAAGTTCCCAACCTTCTCTTTCACTCCATCAACCATTGCCCACATGTACTTCTCCTCTTGCTTTTGTTTCTCTTCTTTCAGAGCCTTCTTTTCCTCTGTGCTCGTATGTTTCTTCTTCTCTTTTTCTCCGAGATGCCATTCATAAATTGGGGTAAAATCGCAGAGCTCAAACTTTTGAATGACATGGTCAGTCCCAAGAACTTGCTTCCAATCATGCCAAAAATTCTCTATAAATTTTGGCTTTGTTGCATAGTCTGTGTCCTTCATGACAGCAAACATAGTGGCAATCTCCTCCTCTCCAGGAGTAAGCACAACTGGCTTGCCATTGTAAAGCATCTTGACTCCGTGAGGTTGGTAAGGGGGAGGGAATATTACACCATTGTGCTCCAATGTTGCCCACTTTACTTCGTCCTTGACAACCTTTTTCAGCGCAGGTTTTGCTGATGGAGCTTTTGGATCTGGTGTCTTTTGCGAAGGAACAGGACATTTCTTCTTCAAGCGCCGAGCAAGAGGAATTTCATCATCAGCATCCTTACTATATTCATCACTTTCTTGCTTAACATCTGGTTGTACTTTGGCCTCAGGGAACACCTCTGTTAGCCTGAGCTTTTTTGTGCCAGAAGAGCTTAGACTGTCATTTGAAGGCCTCTTTCTGGAATTCGCTTCAATTTTTACAGAACTTGTCCTCAATTTATCTGATTTGGCTCTTACTCCTAAAGGTTTTCGATCTTCAGAGTCACCACTATCCACCGAGAAACTTCGATCTGCACTGAGTGGTTTTGTCAAATTCTTGACAGGTAACATCTTCCCCGAATGCTTATCATCATCTGAATCATCATCCGAATCAGATCCAAACATTAAATACATTAATCGCTGCTTAGATTCATCCACATCTGGCTCATTTGTTTGCCCTGGGCTGTCCAATCGAAGTTCGTTAGATGATTGTTTCACTTTCGCCTCAGGCAACAATCCTACTGTCCTGTGTTTTTTTGTGACAGAAGAGCTTAGACTGTCATTTGAAGGCCTCTTTTTGGAATTCGTTTCAAATTTTACAGACCCAATTTCCCATTTTTCTGGTTTGGCTCTCACCCCTAAAGGTTTCTGATCTTCAGAGTCATCACTGTCCACATGGAATCCTCGATCTTTACTGGTTGGTTTCGTCAAATTCTTGACCGGAAAAATCTCTTCATCCTCGGAATCCGATCCAAACATTAAATTCATTAATCGCTTAAATTCATCCTCATGTGACCCGTTTGTCTGCTTCAAGCTGACCAATGGAGCCTTGTTAGATGCTTCTTTCATGGCAGGTTTTTTCACTCCGGGAGCTGACTTTGCATGCACTTGATCAGTTGAAGCACAGGCAGTTGAGACAACCCTTCGAGATTTAACAGATGACGATGCCCTATTTCGGAAAGTGTCGAACTGTATTGCCTGGACAGAGCGTCCCATCTTTGTATTCATCGAGTACCTAGCCCTGAAATTGTCGAAAGATCTAGTAAAATAACGTGTCTGTTAAAACAGTAATTTCTATAGCTTTGTGGAAAATTGAGCAGCTGGTTAGAATGCTCAATGAATGTTTCTCTATCCTGCTTGAATAGTTCAACTTATCTTTATCAGAGCGCCCCTGTCATCAGTGGGGTAAAATAAATTCAAAACAACTTCAAAGCAAGACATAATCTTTCACTTTTATACGAGTGAGTGCATCTCTACTTCCAAAAATTGGAAAACGCCGACGTTACACCACCGCTAAGTCTCATCTCCATAATATGAAATATGATCATCCATTGAATCTTAGAAAACCATGATGATGGTGAAAAGTTAAGACCAGGAATTCACTTGTATGCATAAAAGCCAATGAGTTCAACTCTCAGGATTCATCCAATTAATATACCCCTTATCGGAAATATATAGAAAAATGGATAATCTCCCACAGGAAAATAATAAATCAAATATAAAGTTATTTCAAAATATCATTTCATAGTTATAATTTTAATTATATGTTAATAGTTATTTGAAAATGTCATTTCATTCTTATAATTATAATGGTATTTTAATCTGTTTGGTAGATTTAAAATTCATTTCTGTTATTTTCATTTTTTTTCATTTTTTTGGAATTTGGTATTGGTGGGAACATGTCTATTCAGTTGGAAAGGATATTGTATTTTTTTGGAATTTGGAATATTGTTCAGTGTATTATAAGGATTTTGAAAATAAATTATTAAAAATTTTATATTATTATTATGTCATTATATAAATAAATATTAATTTTAATTGTGAATTGAATTTATTTTGAATAATTGAGATGAATGTTTGTTGTATTTATATTTAATTTTTATAAATAATATGATCAATTTTGTTATGTAAGTTTGGAGTTTTCTAGTTGAGTTTGATTAATCTTTTGAGTACTGAAACATTGAGGGAGGACTATTTGGTTTTTAGTCAACTTTTCGAACCATCTATTGTGGTTCTATGTCACAAGTAATAAACAAAATCGACAATTTTGATAAAAGATATGTAGTTTATGTAGTTTTCTCAATCGCAATCAAAACAATGATTTGAGTTTATAAAAGTGTTTAAAATTTGTGTGTAATATTTAAATTTCCAAATATCTTAAAATTTTATAATTGTATAGTGTTTTTCAATTTCTAATTAAATATTTATGTATTTTAAAATATGGGTATTTTTCTAAATATGTTCATATAATTAATATAACAAATTAAATTAATAATTTGAATATTAAGAAATATGAAGTTTTAATTTTGCAAATTTTAATATAATTTGAAATTAGTACTTTCATCAAGGTAGGCATATTCATGAAGCTATGGGCTTTGTGCAAGAAGCCCTACACACAATTAAAATAAGGAAAATATCTACTTTGGTTTTAAAGGTTAACCTATCCAAAGCATACAATAGAGTATCTTGGTCCTTCCTCCCGCTCTTGTTTATGCACATTGGATTTTTTGTGAAATTTTAAATGTTGTTGCAATTATTGCTTATTATTAGGCTATTTGTTTAGATTATTTGTCTTTTGCAATTAAATTGCAACAACCACTAAATAAAACACAACTACACCTTCATAGAAAAATAAATAGCCACAGGAATTGAGAAAATTATGCACACACAGAGAGATAATGAACATTAGTATTTTCGGACAAATGTCCCTGGGAAAACCCCAAAGGGAAAAACAATTTGAAGATAAGGGTTTTATTATAAATTCTTCAGTAAATTAAAGAGTACATCAACTACTTGACTGACATTGACACAACTCTGGTAATTTTCTCCACTGGTAAAATTGATTTGGAAACACAAGGTTTCCTTCTGCAAACCAAATTGGCCTCCTGCTTGAAACTCACACTATCAAAATTTGGAAGTGTATACAAACCAACTAGAGTTCACACTCCTATAGGAAAATCATTCTTGCAACCCCTTTGTCCTCCAACAACTCGACTAAGCTATTCGCTCTTCCTTTCAACAACTGGAAATTGAACAACTTACTTAGTAATGCACACTGGCTAGTGCAACCTCTCTGCAGATAGTAATGCACATTGGCTAGTGCGATCTCTCTGCAGAATAATTCAACCTCCATTCCTTCCTCTTGGAATGATGAAATATTGTGAATAGTTCCTCCAGCAAACACTCCTCAATTCTTCTTGCTAAAACCCTTGCTACTAGTGTCCTTGTGCTACCTCTGCGCCCTTGCTATCACTGCAATTTTATGTCTCGATGTATTCTCCAAATGCCCTTCAATTTCCTCTTATAATCTCTTGTTGACAAATAAACAACCATGATGTAATCACAGTAGATGGCTAAGATCATCTTGACCCCATCAAGGGACTTTTTTGGCACTCTCTAGAGGAAAATCGATCTACCCCAATTAATACTGATTAATTAAGCTATGTCCCTAAGTTAGATTTAGGAAAATTAATTAACTACTTAATTAAGTCTAATCAATAACTTTTCTTCTGAAACCTTTTCTAAGTATTAGAGAAAATTTGTTCCCTAGCCTCATAGACACAATCTAAGACTAGAACAATTGTCTGAGCTACACAGACTAACATTGCCTCTTAGCGAGGAAGATGTTCTACATAACACCCAACTTATCTTAGAAGAAGATAAACCTCGCCTTCCCCAAAGGCTTCATTAGAACATCTGCTACTTGCTCATATGTAGGTATATATTGTAGCTGGACAACCCTGCGCTACACACAATCCCTGATAAAGTGGTATTTATGTCTATATGCATAGATTTGTTGTGAAACACCAGATTATATGAAAACTTGTGTGCAATTCTAATTTTCATAGTCTATCACTATTGTCTCTATCCTCTGACCAAACAACACTATTAGCACCTTTTGAAGCCATATGACCTCACACGTAGCCATGCTCATTGCTATGTACTCTGCCTTTGCATAACTCAGTGCCATGGACTTCTGCTTCCTAATGTACCAAGAAACAACTCTTGATCCCATGTTGAAGCGACACTCTGAAGTGATTTTCCGATCCATTGTGTTACCTGCCTAGTCTATGTTAGTATAGCCCGCCAATCTGACACCATCTCCTTGAGCATATCTGATCCCATACTTGAATGTACCACACAAATACCTTAGCACATGTTTTGATGTTGTCTAATGCACTCTCCTCGTCTCCACCATGAACTAAATCAGAGAGTTTACAAATAAACAACCATGATGTAATCACAGTAGATGGCTAAGATCATCTTGACCCCATCAAGGGACTTTTTTGGCACTCTCTAGAGGAAAATCGATCTACCCCAATTAATACTGATTAATTAAGCTATGTCCCTAAGTTAGATTTAGGAAAATTAATTAACTACTTAATTAAGTCTAATCAATAACTTTTCTTCTGAAACCTTTTCTAAGTATTAGAGAAAATGTGTTCCCTAGCCTCATAGACACAATCTGAGACTAGAACAATTGTTTGAGCTACACAGACTAACATTGCCTCTTAGCGAGGAAGATGTTCTACATAACACCCAACTTATCTCAGAAGAAGATAAACCTCGCCTTCCCCAAAGCCTTCATTAGAACATCTGCTACTTGCTCATATGTAGGTATATATTGTAGCTGGACAACCCTGCGCTACACACAATCCCTGATCAAGTGGTATTTATGTCTATATGAATAGATTTGTTGTGAAACACCAGATTATATGACAACTTGTGCAACTCTAATTTTCATAGTCTATCACTATTGTCTCTATCCTCTGACCAAACAACACTATTAGCACCTTTTGAAGCCATATGACCTCACACATAGCCATGCTCATTGCTATGTACTCTGCCTTTGCATAACTCAGTGCCATGGACTTCTGCTTCCTAATGTACCAAGAAACAACTCTTGATCCCATGTTGAAGCAACACTCTGAAGTGATTTTCCGATCCATTGTGTTACCTGCCTAGTCTATGTTAGTATAGCCTGCCAATCTGACACCATCTCCTTGAGCATATCTGATCCCATACTTGAATGTACCACACAAATATCTTAGCACATGTTTTGATGTTGTCTAATGCACTCTCCTCGTCTCCACCATGAACTAAATGAGAGAGTTTACTACATAGGATATGTCTAGCCTAGTTTTGACTAGATACATGAGAGAGCCTATCAACTTCCTGTACAAGGTGGGGACAATCTCCTTTCCCTCGAAGCATCTATCTTCCTCCAATTGGTGATCATGGGAATAGACATGGCCCTGCACTCCTCCATCCCAAATCTCCTCAAGATCTCTATGCAGTATTTCCCTTGACCAAGGAAAATCTCGCCATCCATCTTCCATACCTCCATGCCTAGAAAATAGTGCATGAGCACCAAATCCTTCATCTCAAACTCTACTACAAGATCCCTCTTTCTCTTCTTGATGAGCCCTAGTAAACCTGTCAAGAACAAGTCATCCACATATGGGACAAGAACGAAAACATCTCCCCCAACCACCAAGTAGTATAGATTTGAATATGCATCTCTCATCACAAAGTCCATGCCCTACAAGTATTTTTCTATGCGTTCATACCACGCCCTGAGAGCTTGCCTTAGCCCACACAAATCTCTCTTCAACTTGCACACGCGGGACTCTCTATTGTGTGCCGCAAAGCCCTTTGGTTGTTCAATGTACACCTCCTCCTCTAGTTCACCATTCAGTAACACTACCTTGACATCCATATGATGGATCTTCCGTCCCATCTATGTTTCTAATGAGATCATGACTCGTATAGAAGTGTACGCAACCACAAGAGAAAATGTCTCCTCATAATCTATTCCCTCCTTATGAGATAACCTCTTGTCCATTAACCCAGCTTTGTATTTCTCGATGGTGTCATTTGCACTATGGTTGATCTTATAGATCTAGCGTGATCCAACCATCACCCTATCTATCAGTCTTGGTACAACCTACCATACATAATTTTGCATGATCGAGGAATATTCCTCAACCATTTCATCCTGCCACATCTATTCCTGGGTAGCCTCCTAATAGTTCGAAGGATTATTATCTACCAAATAATTTACCAACACCATGTAGCCAATCTATCACTCTGGTTGTCTTCACTCTCTCCCGCCAATCCTAGGAGTCCCTACAAACTCAAGAGCATCCCTAAGTGTAGCTTGAACCTCCTAGTTCCTCCTATCAATAATGGAGTTAGGAATATCTACCTCCATGTTCTCCTGATGCATCTCTCAAATCTGTTACATATACTACTCGATACTTTCTGAAGCCTTAAGAACACTTGCACTTGAACTCCTTCTTGAACCAATCACTGTACTCATGCTCTCCTACTACCCTTGATTTTGATGCTCTACTGTAGGAGTTTCTACTGGCTACTCACTTTGATCTTCAGCTACTGGAAACTCTCTGGACCTTTTGTATGCCTTGTCATCCATGAAATTGACATCCTACCTAACTATAATCCTCCTGACCCCTGGGATGAAGATTCGATATGCCTTTGATGTTTCACTATTGCCAACGAAGTAACCTTGCTCTACACTCTGATCTAGCTTTGAACATGTCTCACCTAGAATGTGACAATACACTAGGTAGCCAAGTATCCTAAAGTAAGCCTTTTTCGTGCTGAAATCCTCCTTGGGTATCATCTTTCCAAGCTCTCTATGTGGGACCCTATTATGTGTATAAACTATCGTACAACATGTCTCTTCCCATAAATAGCATGGGAGATCCTAGTCATACAACATTGCTCTCGCTACCTCCGAAATAGACCGATTCTTCCTCTCAATAACCCCATTCTAATGTGGGTTGTAAGGAACCATCTACTCTCTCCTAATTCATGTCCTAGTACAGAACTCTTGGAACTCTTTGCCGGTGTACTCACCTCCATTATTTGATCAAAGATTCCATATATTTCTACTTTAAACTCTTGAAAGATTTTGAAGGCCTCATCCTTGGTATTCAAAAAATAATCTAGGTCTTCTTGGAGAAATCATCGATAAAAGTAGAAAATTACTCATACACAAAGATATTTTGTAGACATCGGCCCACATATATCTAAATTCACAAGGCCAAATATCCCCTACGATCTACTATCACTCCTTGGAAAATATGCTTTTGCAAACTTCCCCAACACACATCCTCTACCAACATCATCATGCTCTTTGCTCACCTTTGGAACACCTGCCACTATGTCATGAAGAAGAATAAGTTCTCCATGATGAATATGGACCATCCTCCTATGCCAAAGCTCTAGTTGGTCCCTCAAACTGTTGCTACTAACTAGTGCCTTCAGAGTGTCCATCTGCAGTTTGGAAAACCTGCCACTCCTCACCTCGACTGCTATAGGTGACCTCCAATCCTTAGGCTTCAACAACAACTTTTACCATCTAAAGATAACATTGTATCATTTTTCCTTAAGGATTGATATGGATATAAAGTTCATACCCAATCCTCGCACATGACACATCATGGATAGATAATTTCTTGCCATTGTCCCTCTAAAATAAAACAATCCCTCTTGCAACTAGGTTGCGTTTGGACTTGTTCCCCATTTGAAACTCGAACTTGATGTCTTCCTTCTTATAACTGGAGAATTAATCTCTAACTCCTATCATGTGAAATGACACTCCATGGTCTATGTACCAAACACCTTGTGAAGTTGAGCTACACAATGTAAAACCCTCCTTCCACATCTACCCAAGTAATTGACCAACTAGGATAAATATGTGACGTGAGGCAACTATAATGGGATTCAACCTCCTAAGTCACCTTAAGGAAGTGGAATCGATAGAAACACACCACATAGACGTCCACATCAACAACAAAACTCCCAAGAGCCATCCCAACCACTCAGGTAACCAGCCCCTAAGACCAACTGAAGTTTTAGTGCTCAAACCCCTGGACGCTTCCTTGATATGGATAAGGGTGCGCCTGGGAGGCTCCAAAGGCTCCCATAGTAAGGGCAAGGGAGTTTCCAGGGAATTTTTTGACCAGTGTTGTGCCCGTGACTTTGGGATTTGTGCCACTTTTTCAAGCCCAGAGCCCAGGTCCCTGCCCAAAACTCAATGACACCTTCAAAAATGAATTTACATAACAAAACAATGATACATTCGCAAAAAAATTGACAAGGACTAGATTGGACCCCTACTAGCCATGACAGGAATTTCTTCAAACATGTCACAAACATGAAAGCTACATGTCTTAATAGCATAAATGAGCATAGGGTTTTCATACTTATCTGAGATTCACTATGAGGCATTGTTTCCTTATCACCACTGTCGTAATACATGTTCATAACCAACATAATAACAATAGAAATACCAAGGAAACAACATCCATATAATCCACATATAAACCAATATAATACTCATGAATTAGCAAGGATAATTAACCTCACATTAATGATGAAAATGCCAACCAGGTTTGGGACTTCCACGAACCACCCAACCATAGATATGGTTGAGCCAAATCTCTCTTCAACCAGTCACCCCCATGCCATATTCCAAGCATGAATGTGGGATCTCATGGAACAATCCATCAAAACTAAACAATGGCTTCCAGAGGCCAAACCTCTTCAACCCATGAAATAGTGATTCCAACTCATGGTCAACCATCAAAAACCATCACCAGATTAGTCTCTACCCAAGTCTTCCAGGGCTTGAGAGAGTTTGTTCCAACCAAGGCTTTCAGGACTAGTAACTTAACCCAAAACTACTACCAGGATTCTAGAGTGTTTGTCAAACCAAGGCTTCCATGACTAGTAACTCAACCCACCAAGGGCTTCTGGAGCGTTTGTCCAACTAAGGCTTCCAGGACTAATAACTCAACCAAGTTTTTACAAGGCTTCCAAAGCATTTGTCCAATCAAGGCTTCTAGGAACTAGTAACTCAACCCAAGTTGTTACAAGGCTTCCAGAGCGTTTGTCCAATCAAGGCTTCTAGGAACTAGTAACTCAACCCAAGCTAAAGGAAACATGAGAACCAACCAGAAAAATAAAGAAATGAACCCACAGCACCATGGCTATCCAGGAAATGGAAAGGCTAGGTAAATCCACCATCAATCTAGGCAATCCTCCATGCCAATGATAGATTGTGACCAATAAATAACATGCATATATCATGCATGCCAAAACTAGTGAGGAAAAAATACATGCAACTCAATACCTACAAGAAAAACCCACTGTAGCTATTGATTTGTTGACAGTGCTGGACCCACCAACATGTCAGGGGATCTCCTCAGTAAGAATTCCTAACTAGACCTCAGATCGTTTAATGTAGGATTCCCAGCAGTGGGTCGCACGGTATCGCCTTGACCACGGCTGTGTGTAGAGGAAAGTAAGATGTCTCTGTTGGTAGCAATGGTGTGACATGTGCAACAACCCAAGGAAGGTGCATGAATGGTTCTAATGCATGGAAAGTGAGGTGACTGCACACCTTGGAAAATTGTGAAAGCACGTGGCTAATAAGGGAACACACAAGCAAAGATGCATCACAAACTGGAAATCAAGTAAGCTAACAATCCAAAGTGATGGCTAAACCAACAACACATCTTAGTAAGATTCATACATACTTATACAGAAAGAGTCCATACATGCATGCGTAGCAAACAAATACCTATATCATTAGAGTAAACAAGATAGTTGAAATACAATAACAACATATGCATGAAACGTGTTGGCTCTATTATATTAAGAAGTGAAAGTTCCAATCATACAGTACAACCATGACCAACCACTAGTCCTGATAACGGAATGTTACAGTCCCTTCTGCCTGCTCCTCAAAAGAGATGTACTAGCTTTGCACAGTGGATAAGTCAAGGCTTGTTACAATACTCTTGAAGCAAAGGGTGGGGTGACCCTTGACATTCCCCTTTGTGACTGTTCACCTACCCTCATGACTCTTCAACTACTCTATGACTGTTACATTGAACTATCAACACTTGAACTTCCACTTTACAAGATGTTACATACAATCTGCACATGTACCCATGTGAGACAAAATAGGCTTGAGCAAGCTATGCAAGCTATCACTAACACTCAAACATCTATGGTAAGACCGACTCTTTGACATCCTTGCGATGATTGATGGTGGCGAACTAATGCTAAGCTTGGTCGTTCATGATGGTGTCTGTGCGCTCAATGGTGACATCCTTCTAAAAGCGAACTCTTGCCTCTGTTGCATTCGAGTACACTCATATGGCTTCTCTGTCCAACTCATCTAATTAACATGTGCATCATGTCTTGAGCATAGTTGGACCAACAACATATTGATGCATAGTGTCTATGCTGATCTCCAAGTGTGTGTTGGTGACCATGCACATTAGATTGTTGAAATATGTTATCATAAAATCAGTACTAAGGGCTGCTACTTAATAAGATCTCATGAAACTGTTTCAGACCAAGCTTTAGACTAAGGTTTAGCCTCCTTAGTCAAAGAGGGCTCTCTCACAGATTTTTGATATGCATTAAAGGGCAAGAAATATGGCTAACTCTTTGAATAGTATATGAAATTCATGCTGGTTGGAACAACAAAAATAAGGCTTCTCCCATTGGGCTCATGGAGTCATACACTTCTACAGTAAACAAGTAGCTACTCAATCATGGAAACCAAGGCATATAATATCTCAATGCTCAAAACATTTACCAAGAAGAACCTCAACTCAAAAAACATACACAGGAAGTCTGAGCACTTATGTGAATTCAGAGTGATTGCATGTTTAGTGAACTGTAAAACAAGATGAATAAAACCAAACCACATATATTCTGAGCATTTAAAACACAAGATGAATTTTGGGAAGAAAAATTATCCTTTCTATTACTGTCAAGACACTTTACATAAGCCAATATGAAAACTCTGTTTTTTGATAAAAATCTCCAACCCCTGTTACATCAGAGTTTTTCCTATATATAGGAAACAAAAACTAAACTATCTTGAGTCTCCTCCTCCAGCATGAGGGGAGCTCGAAAATCTATCATTAATTACCTTATCTATA